>PVIR01001559.1:0-87200 GCA_004026965.1 Petromus typicus | reverse complement strand
AGCGACCAACCTTTTTTTTTTTAAATGCTTTTATCTTTGCGAAGCTGTCACTACAGGGAGCTCTCTGTGCAGACCAGTATTCCTATGTGTGTGTGGAGACGTTTTTCCATTTTTTGCCATCCATCCTAGTCCCTACTGAGGGCCAGGAAGAGTCCTCCTCCAAATTCTTTGAATTTACACTTCTGAAAACACAGCCTCCAATCCCAGCAAGGTGTGGATAGTGGAGCCAGTACTTCCCAGTTCCCTTCCTTTTCCTATTGAGGAATCCTTCCTTCACTTTCTCAGAGCCATATGTCCCCAAAGTATCAGCAAACCTCCTCCCACTTAGGGAGCCAAGTCTCAATTCCTAGTTTGGGGAGATGAGGACAGAGACTTAGTCTGCATACTGATACATTCATTCAACAGGTATTTTCTGTAAAGCTGTTTTTAAAAATGTGTTATTCTGGGCTTCAGCTTACTCACCTGCAAAATGGGGGTAGTGATAGAGATCACATTTGCAGAAGAGATGGTTTTACATCGACAGACCCACAATGTAACACATCTCCTCCAACTTTCACCAAAACCCACAGCTTTATGGTCTGGATCATCTGCATCCATCCTTTCTCTTATATCCCTTCCCTCCTCTGGGCCTTTCTAGTCTCCGAGTTCTGATTCAACCCAGAGTTCTGGGTTCTAGGGGTCTGTGGTGAAGCAGTGAGGCCACGCTTTCTTCTCCTGTCCTCCAACCATCAAGAAGAGGCCAGAGCCTCAGAGAGGCCACGGGGGGGGGGGGTTCCAGAGCTTCCTGGGGCAGGGAGGAGGTGCAGGGGGAGGAGGATCTGTCCTAGCCTGAGTGTGAGAGACGAGTTAACAGCTCAATTGTTATTTCAATTACACGGATTATTTGAAAACAATGTTATGAGTTTCATCACTGACAACCCCAGGAAATGGCTGCTATGGCAACCAAGGAAAAGAATGTCCATGACCAGCCAATCAGAAGTTCCGACAGAAAGCTCAGTTTGTAGGAACTCTTTCTCCTCCACAGGGCCCCTCCTCTCCTCTGTCAGGGGAGGAGACTTGGGGGGAGGAGAGCAAGATGGGCACCAGTAGAGGGACATTGAAGAAAAGAGGGAAAATGGGGAAACTGAGGCCCAAGAAGAGAGAATTGGGTTCCCTCCCCTGTTCCCCAAGAACATGCCTGGACCACTGTACCTTGCTGGTTGCCAAGCACAAGCCTAGCACACATCAGACAGTAGCAAGGCTAGCCCCAAACCTGCTGTGGCTGAGAAGGGGGTGCTTGAGACAAGCCCCCTTGCTGGTAGAGAGTTCCCTGGACCCCTCCAGCAAAGGGGCAGAGTGTCTCGCCTCATCTCACACTCCCAGGAAGACAGCAGGATGCCAGGTGCCTCCACTGGGTCAGAGAAATGGCAGGTACAGCCTTCCAGGTTCTGAGGCCCTTCAGAGCCCTGACTTTCCTTTCCTGCTACCCTCAGCAGAGCCATCCCTGCAGATAACATCCCTGGCTTCCTCCAAAGGAAGCTCATGGAAGTGTGCAGAAAAGGCGTTTTACCTGGACACCATCCGTGCTTTCCTATTCACAAACAGACCACATTGATAGAAGCTGGCTAGACTCCAGATTGCAAAGCCCCAGTTCTGAAAGCCTGTGTCCTACCTCACCTGGGCTCCTCGCATCCGCACTTGTGCCCGTGAAGCCTCCCTCTTCCTGAGCGGACCCTCACAGAGGGACTGCATGTGTAGGCCACTGCGCTAAGCACTTCACAAATAATGGCTCCTTTATACCTCACCTTGACCCCATCTGTGCGGCAGGTGCTGTGACCACCCTCATCTTACAACTGGGGAAACTGAGGCAGCCAGTGATCCTAGCAGAGCTAGGCCGCCAGAGAGGGTGGCAGAGGAACTCAAGCCCCAGCAGTGTGGCTCTGGAATCCAAGCTCTTGGCTGCTGTCCTAATTTCTCCAGACGGAAGACGGCCTGGCTTGAGTAGGCCTGATGGCCAAATGACTCATAAGATTCAATATTTATTGCCTCATCTCTCCATATCAGGACCCCCCTCCACCCAGGCACTTGCTCTGTAGCTGATGTGCCCTGTTTTTGTGGCTCTCAAGAGAGACTGCTGGGCAGTGACAGGGTGAGAAGGGGACATTCAGAGACAAGTGGCCCTCACAGCCCTGAGCTCTGGTCTCCTGAAAGGCTCAGAGGAGCACTGGGCTTACTGTGAAAGCTGCTAGGAGTAGACGTGGCATAAGCACTGCCACCTTCATTTAGAACCATCAGCCATGGAGCTTTCTCTCCCATTCACAGCTCAGGGGACGGATGCCCGGGCGACGTGAGACTTGCCCGGGGCCAGCCAGCCAGTCTGTATCAGAGGCGGACTGGTGCCCAGATCTGTCTGCTTCTGGCTGCCACTAGCACAGGACATGGTTCCTGTCCTTTAAGGATGAGTCGGAGGAATAATTCAAGAAATAATAGCTCAGGCTGTGAGTTAGGGAAGGGCCCAGCCTGGAGAAGCCACAGCCTGCAGGTGGGAAGCCTAGGGGAGGCGGCTTGGCCGGGGCAGACACGCGTCAGGACTTGGCAGGTGACCCTGCAGGATGATGAGATTGGGCCTTAAACGCCAAGCAGATGGTTTGGGGCTGACGGGTGAGGCCACAGAGAGCAACTGCGGGCTTTGGAACCTCTTTCCCCCTCTCAGGTGGCCTCCCTCTCACTCAGCAGAGCAGTTCCCCAAAGCATTTTCTCTAATTTGTGATTGTTTTCCTAACCCAGAAGCAGCAAGAGTCTCCAGCTTCTCCCAGCCTCAGAGCCAAGCCAGGCGCAGCAGCCAAAGCTGCTGGTCTCCACCCCCGGGCCGCCTACTGGGGAACTACCGGTCCCTCTGTGCCCAGAGCTCCCGCGGGTATAAGCAAGCTGTGGGAGGGTCTCGTGGGCCCCAAGCCCAGACTCCTTTCCAGCCTAAAGCCAAATGAGATTCTGCGGAGACCCAGAGGTGGCTTTGGCATCAGAGCCACCACCTGCTGGTGACAGTGTCTGGCGGACAGTGAGGGCTGGAAGGAAGGTGCCACTAGGGTTCCCAGAGGTGCCAGGGATGAGCAAGGAGGTCATGAGGAGTAGGCAGACGGGGAGATGAGGGATGAGTGGACAGAGGTTCCCTGCTGAGAAAGGCTCCAAAGGAGCGATGTGCCAGGAGGCCTGGGGCCCGGGGAGGGCACGAGGTCTGGGCCAGCAGGCTCAGGGGCTCAGGGGAATGGGGGCTGCAGGGGAGTTGGGGGTTTTCATAAACAGGATCCAGGCTCCTTGGAGCCCTCTGGAGATGGGGTCTCTGCTGGGAGAAAAGAGAGCCTCCACAGGAAATGGGGCTCTGGGAGACAGGGAGGACCCTGCCAGGGTCTAGATGACTTGGAGGCCTGAGGCCTGGGAGGAGAATGGAGTCCTGGAGGGGATGGTGGAGCTCAGGAGACAGAACCTGGGCTCAACAGAGGAAAGAGGTTCTGGGGGGAGGGTGAGCTGTGGAAGAGGATGGGAACTTGGGGGAAACAGTGGGCTTGTGTGGGGAGCGACAGGCGAAGGGAAAGCCTTCAATCAGAAGCTGTTCTGAGAACCAGGGCTCTGTCTGGCCCAGCCCCTCTTTGCCTCAGGCTGGGCTCCATGGTCTGGGCAGCCCCCTCCTCTGCAGGGCCCCTCACTTTGAACTTCGGCTCCTTCACTCACCCGATGCCTTTGTTCAAAACCATGCCTAGAGGCCTCTATGAACCCTACATAAAGGCCTGAGCCACCCCAAAGATTCTGGTACCCCTCATAGCCTAAATATACCACCAAGTGAGAACTTCAGACTGTGTAGTGGTCAGCAAGGTAGCTCTCTACACACACACACACACACACACACACACACACACACACACACACATGTGCACGAATGAACACACACACACACACAACTCACCTCCGGCCCTCCAGCTGCAAACTTCCCTCTTCCCCCAACCACCGACAGTCCCATGAGCCCCATGATCAAAGCGCATCCACTCACCCCTACTGTGTCCCACCAACCTAGTAGGACCCTGATGGCGGAGAGGTGAGGGTGCAGGGTGAGGGAGCAACAACCAGTGTCTACGCTGATGTGGCACAGATGCACACTCAGGATACAGGGCAAAACCAGTGTAAGGGGGTAAAACAGTGTGGTATTAGTGGCCTAAGGGCCCTAGAAGGGCTAAGGGCCTTCCAATTTAGAATGTAGCTAATCCACAGGCCACACCCAGGTACCTATTTCATAGTTTTGAGGACATAAAGTCACCCTCAGATCTCTCTCCTCTACGTAAAATAATTCTGCCCTCTGTGTATGTGGAGAGTTGTTTGTGTGTGTGTGGGGGGGGTGTTGTGTACTGGGGGTTGAACCCAGGACCCTCATACTGAATTACATCCCCAACCATTTTCAATTTTTTTTTTTTAGGTTTTTTGAGATAGGGTCTCGCTGTGTGGTTCAGGCTGGCCCTGAGCACAGCCTCAAACTCACATCACAGCAATCCTCCTGCCTCTGCCTCCGAAGGGCTGGGATTACAGGCGTGAGCCACCATGACCTTCATACTGAATTACATCCCCAACCATTTTCAATTTTTTTTTTTAGGTTTTTTGAGATAGGGTCTCGCTGTGTGGTTCAGGCTGGCCCTGAGCACAGCCTCAAACTCACATCACAGCAATCCTCCTGCCTCTGCCTCCGAAGGGCTGGGATTACAGGTGTGAGCCACCACGCCCAGCCCTGTAGTATGTGGTACTGGTTGCTGCTGGGGTGAGTCTCCACGCCCACTATAGTATGTGGTTACCGGGGATCGAACTCGGGTCCTTGCGCTTGCAAGACAGGCGCTGGAACCACTGAGCTAACTCCCCGGCCCTCATTTTCAAATTTTGAGACAGGGCCTCATGAAGTCACTACACTGCCTAAGTTGGGCTCAGACTTGAGATCTTGCCTCAGCCTTCCAGCATGGTGGAATTACAGGCAGGTGCCACCATGCCTGGCTACAATTGGCTTTTCTGATCACTGTCTTTATTATCAGGCATCTTCAAATGCTTATGACAAGATTTCACCTCAGCTTGCACATAGTAGGCTCACAGGAAATGTATCTTAGATGGACAGATAAGATGGTAGATCTGTGGATGAAGGAAAGAGAACAGACATGCAGGCAAAAGGCGAAAAAAAGGTGGTGGCACATGTGTAGGTGGGTGACAGGCGGGAAGATGGATGGACGGGGTGACAGGTAGATGGATGGGTGGGTGGAAGTGGCAGGGTGGACGGTGGGCAAGTGGGCGTTTAAGTGGAGGTGGGTGGGCAGGAGGATGACAACTTGGAAGAGAGATGTGTGGCTGGTAGATGGAGGGGTTGGATGGCTGGATAATGCCAGCTGGCATCTCAGCTTTTCCCATTTCCCAAGTACAGACTCCCCTTCGTTGGCTGGGGTGAATGGAGGCCTTGGTCTAGTCTGTTTCCCCCTCTCTACAGCATTTCCCACAGCCAGGCAGCTCCGAGCCCTACTGACCTATCTCCTTCACGCTTGCCCTCTGCCCCTGTTGGGCAGAACCCCACCCAACCCCTACCTGCAGGCTGAATGATTCCAGGTGCCCCTGTGCCCTCTTTCTTCTCTCTTCCATTCAAGTTCATCCTAAATCCCTTCCAGCAGCACCCCCTTAACTCATTTAATCCCCTCAACACACCTTTGGATTGAGGCACAGATGAGGAAACTGAGGCAGGGGGCTGGGTAGCCTATCTGAAGCTCCTCCATAGCAGGGCCAAGCTTAGGGGGAGTCCCGCACCTTCTCCTGGGCTCCTGAAGCATCTTGGGAGTAGGGTGGACAGACATGAGTCATAACAACCCTCATTTCCCCACCCCTCCGGCTAGGCTGCAGCCCCCTCTGCCTACTAAACCCCAGTTAGAGTTCTTTTGCAGGATTGGAAATGAACATAGACTCAGCTAGGGGCAGGCTGAGGCTCGGACTGTGCCTGGAGCCCACGTGGGCCCCTGGACAAGTTCTCACCTTCGCCCCAGCCTCTGTTCTCCATCTACAGAATGAACAGGGACAGCCAGTCCCTACGGCCTTTTCAGCTCCAAACTGCACACACCTAAGTGCAGCTACTTGGATCACAGAAGACATAAGCCTGGAAGTCTCTTGGCCTTGAGGCCCGACTGCATCTCCCAGGAGCTCCCTGTTGTTCCTGAATACACAATTTCAGCCCTTGGTCCCGACGGCCCTGCCACGAAGCCACCGTCCTATGTCTGGCCACCTGAGTCTTCCCGGCTCGTCACCCGTCCATCATCTTGTCTGCCTGCTGACCTGGATCCGCCTGCCTCTGCTACCCATCCATCAGCCTGCCCAGGCCCATCCACCTCGTGTCCCCATCTGCCTGTCTATCATTGTGCCTGTCACACACACCGTCCACCTCCCTACTCCTGCCCTGTATTTTGCAAGCACCACTGTGACAACGAGGATGGGCAAGGCCTTCTCCCGCCGCACTCTGAGTGGCCACACTGTTCTAACATCAGGACCTGCCTCCCAGGAGCCAAGCAGCCCCCCTCTATGCGGCACCCTCTTCCTTCCCTAGACCTCCAGACCCCTCCTTGCTGAACGCAAGGGCTTCTACTTGAGAAATCTGGTCAGGACCACATGTCTCCTGCCAAAAATGTCCGACTGGTCCCAGAGGAAATCACCGGACAAGAGCGCAAAGATGTGTGTACAAGGATGTTCATCGCAGAATTGTTTGTAAGAGCGAAGGATTGGAAACTACCCAAATGTCCAAGCGTGGGGCTGGTTAAATGAATTATGGACCAGCCACACAATGGCGAACTGTGCAGCTCTTAAAAAATGATGATGTAGATGTATATTTATCGAAATGGCAAGACATTCACAATATATTATACAGTGGGAAAAGCAGGTTACAGAGGCAGATGTATAAAGCAAGATGCCATTTCTGTTTTTTTAAATCTATCTATGTCAACAAGAGTAGGCATTGAAATGGGAGGCATGCGGTGGAGGACTGTAGCTAATTAAAAGTGCTTTCCTACATGGGAACAGGCACACATGCATGCACATGTATAAATTTGCACGTGTGCATGCGGACGATCACCCTGTAATGAATACTTCCTACCGGCGCAGCACTGCGCTCAGCCCTTTGTCTGCATCACCTCGTTCACTCCTTGTCCTACGAGGCAAGTTTGAGGAAAGCCATTTCTTAGATGAGGACACAGAGGCTCCTGCGGCTAGTTAGTGGCAGAGCCAGGACTGAGACTCGGCTCCATCGAACTCCAGAGCCTGTGCTCTTAGTCAGCAGGTTATTGTGTTTCTTGCTTTGTTTATCTGTAATTTGCCTATTTTTTAAAAATAACATCTATTTACTTGGGTGATAAAGAAATGATAGAAGTTAACAAGACAGGAAGAAAGAAGCTGGTAAGCTACACGCAGGACGGCCTGTCCAGGACCTTGGGGATCCTGAAGGCTTCTCCTGAGGGCCTTTCCTTCCTTCTGCACTGGCCCCACTCGAGTTTCTGACTGAGCCTGGAGGGGAGCAGCTGAGCAGGCAGGCATCTGCCTCAGGGGAGTGGGTACTGTTGGCGCTGTGCCTTGTGCCAGGCTTGACCCTGGGGAGGCAGGCAGGAAGGAAGGTCCAGTCCCACCTCCTGACCTCATGCCAGGTTCTGAGGTACCTCTGCAATGACGGCATTAGGAGCTTCAGAATTCTTTGTCAAGGATGGAAGGGGCTGTCTTGTGTGCTGCAGGGTGTTTCCCAGCAGCCCTCGTCTCTACCCACTAGATGCCAGGAGCTGCCTTCTGTCCAGTTATGACAACCAAAATAATCTCCAGACATGCCCAAGGGTGCCTGGGGTGCAAAGCTGTGCCATCTGAGAAAGACTGGGCTGCTGTGCTGTATGTGATACAAGGGAACCAGTGGAAAGAATCTAAGCCATTGGCGCTGGAGGGTCAAGGCAGCTATGGGAGGTCCAGGCTGAGGTCTGAGATTCCCATTCTTTCCATTCTACACTTATTCCAAATGGTGAGCACTTCTATCCTCCTGGTTTCGTGGTTACCTCTAGGCCAGAATGCTCAGGGTTGGCTTAGACTTTTTTGTATAACCATCCACTGGGTAGCTCACCGGTATCTCACATATCCTGTCCTCTCTGGCCTCTACGCTCTTGAAAGCCTGTCCCCTCTCAATGCACCATCTTCACATCCCAGGAGCCTCCTGAGTCAGAAACAGGGACTCTTGCTGTCCCCTACACTCTGCAGTCCTCCAGCCCTCTTGGTCCTGGTCTGCGGGCCTGGCACTGTCTACCCTCAGATGGTTTGCCTCTAACCCATCCTCCGCCCAGCTCCAGGACAGGCTGCTAATAAAGGCCACTATGCTGCCCCCTGCTGAAACCCTTTAGGGTTCCCTGCTGCTCGAGTATTTGGTCCAAGCTCCACTTCCTCCGCTTTGCAGAACTACCTGGCCTCATTTCCTGTGGTCCCTGCTCCTTCGCCCAACCCCTGTCCACCATTTCAGCCAACTGAGCTTTAGTTTCTCCAGTGTTCTCCTGGCCCCCTCCCCACTGGATCTGGAGCCTGCTTCTCTGCTCCCCACCCTTTTTCCTCCTCCCTTAGACAACTGCTGCTTAGCTTGCAGGTCCCTGCTCAACATCTCCCTCCTGGAAAGCCCTGCTGCGCCCCCATCAGCTCTTGTCCTAGGCGTGAGAACTGTTCATTGTCTCCTGCCCTGGACACCTGGCTTGCTCTCCACAGCTTCTCCATCACTCAGCACAACACTTAGCCCACAGGAAGCCCGCAACACACATACGCAAACACATGTTTTAAAGCAGATAAAGAATGGACGCGTGGCCAGACAGACAGGCAGAGAGGTCGCTGCAAGGAAGAGGCACTATTTGGATTTGGGTCACAAATCTTCTGGAGATCTTCGGGACGGGTTGTTCAGGTAGGAGGGCAGGTGTGGCTGTATGCGGGAGTGTTGGGTTGGAGGCACCATGGGAGATAAAGGAGGACACAGATGGATTACAAGGACCTTGAATGTCACTGTGCAGAGTCTGGACTTAATTCAGTAGGCGATGGGGAGCCATGGAAGGGCTTTAATCAAGTAAGTGACACGATCCCACCTGCGTTCGAGAAAGATCACTCTGGCTGCGGCAAGGAGTGTTGTGGGAGGGACTGGAGGCCAGAGGCCCTCAGGGAGGCTGCCACCCCTATTTAGGTTGAAGCTGGTGAGGTCTAAGGGACATCTGGGATCATGGGATGAGGCAGGGGGACCAGGAGGGAATGCATCTGTCAGCTGAGAACATGTTTCTGTGCCCTTGGTCACATGACTGGGCAGTTTCCGCCTCCCTTGAGGCAAAGGCCATCACACAGAGGACCCTGAGATCAGGGACAGATCCTAGCACTTCTGACTCCACTTTCCAGGTGGCCAAGGTCATATGCAAAACAAGGAGGAGCCATCCCACTAGCCTCAGGAATCCCTGATTATAGAGCGCTCTGTGCAAACCTCACCCCCACGACAAAGCACCACACACACAGCTATTTAATCTGTACCCACCCAATGAGATGGGTATTAACATCACCTCCATTTCACAGAAGAATAAACTGAAGTTCAGAGAGATGAAGTGACTTGGCCACAGTCACATAGGGCCAGTCTGACCTAATGCCTATGCTCTTAATCAACTATTTTACATTCTACAGAGGAAAGAGCTGGTGGCTAGTGGACGGCTGAAGGCTCATGGGTCTGATGAGAAGGCAGGAGAGGAGGAGCTGGATGAGGTGCGGCAGGGATCTGTGGAGCAGGGCCTGCCTCAGCCTCCAGCACTTCTGGCTCTCAGATCCAGCCTGGTGCGTGGCCACTGTCAGAGCACTGGGCCGAGAGCGAGCAGTGTGCATACCCATTCGGCCCTCCTAGCTGGGCCATGTTAGTGGTACTTAAACCAAGTTCTTCCAGGGCAGGCAGCTCCACGGGCCCATGAGTAGGGACTGTGTGAAGACTAGTTGCAAGTTAGAAAAGGCACCCCTTCCTAGAGCACCTGACTTGTTGAGTGGAGCTTAAAACAGACATCAGCCCTACTCTCCTCTTGTTCTGAGTGCCCTCGAACAGTCAACAACCTGCCCCACTGTACATGACAACCATGGCTCCAGCCTCCCTATCCTGTACT
Source organism: Petromus typicus (assembly GCA_004026965.1). Lineage (NCBI taxonomy): Eukaryota > Metazoa > Chordata > Mammalia > Rodentia > Petromuridae > Petromus > Petromus typicus. The sequence continues at coordinate 77,034 of PVIR01001559.1, read as the reverse complement.
CCTGCACCCCAGAAACCCTGGTGCATCGTCTTCCATGAAAAAAACGCCCCAACCTACCTGCCAGATACAGAGAGATTTAACCATTTTATTTTGGATTTAATTTTTATAGTTTCTTCGGTGTTAGAAAAGATAGCCTTTATTATGTCCATTGCCCTGATGAAAAAGTGGAGGTCAGACTTGTTTTGATGGTGGAGAAAAAAAAAAAAAAAAACCAACCTAGGCTTCCTCTAGAGAGATCAGAATCAAAATCCAAGGCTCCATAAAGCAGAGACCCCTGGCCAAGAGTTGCGTCCATCTTGAGGGTGTCCTGAGGAGGGCATGCCCACACTAGCTAGGGACATGAGGCTTCCCCCCTAGTGAGGACTTCGGCTGGGCTTCCTCTCAGACTAACAGCTGTGGGTTCCTCGCCTTGACCCTGAGCCCTAGCACCCTGTCTGGCTCATCCCTGGGGAGGGACGGGGAGCCTGCAGCCCTCGTCCTCCTGGGGGCCTTCTCCCAGGGATGCCTCTCCATCCTCCACTCCCACCCACCCAGGCCAAGAGCTGTTGCCCGTTATATAAAACAGGGATTGTTCTCGCTCCCAGAATACCTGAGGCTGCATTTCCGAACGGAGCTTCCTGATGGAAAAAAAAGGGGGGAAAACCAGGGAGGAGAGGAAATTTAATTGGCTGACTCCTCTCGCTCATGTGGTGGGTGAACTGGCTGCTCCAAACTTTGCTAACTCAGAGGAGCCAGTCCTCTTGGGGCCCCTGCCCGGCTTCTGCCAGGTCTCCTCTCAGGGGAGTTCAGGCGGCAGTGCTCCTGCGACGCCCCTGAGATCAGGGATGAGGAAAGGCAACCTTTAGAAACAACTATCACAGACCATGACAGAAACAGTGCGTGTGCATGCACACACACACACACACACACACACACACACACACACACACACACACTGCAGAAGGGCTGTGACACTGTGACTTGCCTGGTTACAGCACACATACTTTTAGGGGACATGCTCTGTCCTCTGTGTCTGTTATTTAGGTTTCTGTCAGCGGCATTAACTGCTGTCCTCTGGGAGCCCTGGAGCCCTAACTTAAACACTTCCTTCGGCATTTGCACAGGTGTCTTCTCATGCTGCCTGAACCCCCCCCCCCCAAACACACACACAGCTAGCATCTAAGGGAGCTGGTGATGTTGAGTTCCCATTCTTAAGCTGCAATGTGACCTCGGCCCATTTCCAGCACTTTCTAATGAGAAGGAAAGCAGCCTGGGGGGGGGGGTGTCCCCAAGGTGTCATCAGGAACAAGGAAAGTGGTTCTCATCTCCAGAACCAGAAGGCTGGGCCACCCAGGAAGGGCAGGTAGCCTGAGCCGAGACACAGCACCTGCCAGGAAGGAGTGGGGGAGGGTCCTAGAGGCCACTGTCAGCTTAGGAAGTGGTGCTCCGTCCTGACAGTGGCTGTTCTTCCCTGGAGGACTGCAGGAGGAACACCCCAGACGCTGAGCAGAGCAGAGAAGTGGGATGGAGTGGGGCGAGGAAGTGGCTGGGGCCAGAGGCTTGAGGGAAACTGAGGCAGAAAGGATGGAAGATAGATGCGGAAATGGCTAGAAGTGGGCAAAGGCCAAAAGACGTCACGATGGTGTACAGGTTGGATTCCAAAAGGGGCTGCAGAATAGCAATAATCAAGGGGGCATAGTGGGCACTGAGGAGCACTTATGGGGTGGAAATGAGGGAAGAGAGCTGTGATGGTGGGAAGGAGATTTGGGGTCCGAGGCCAGCGCTACCGGCCAATGGGAGACGAAGAGGAAGAGATCCAACACCCTGCTCTTGGCAGGACCAACAAAGGGCGGGAGCAGCCCAAACCCTCCCTCTCAGAAAGTGCTAGACTCAGCCTCGCTTACACCGAACCGGGGTGCACAATCTTTACCGACCCCACAAGGGTGGCAAAAAAGCCTCAAGGGCTCCCAGAGCGTCTGTCAAAGCCTGTAGGAGGCTTCAGGTGACAGCTTCTCTGCCCGCCGCCAGAGGGTGCCCCTGCGGCTCGGGGACACCGGGGACTCCCGCCGGGAGCCTCCCGCGCCGGCGTGCTGCTGGGACAGGGCCCGACGGCCTTCAGAAGAGTGGACTGGTCAGGTTCAGAGAAGAGATTCAGGTTCGACCTGCGCCTACCAAGGGCCGCTCGCACCCTGCGCGCCACAGCCCAGGCGCCTCCCAAAGCGCCCTCCCTGAGGGTCAGTCCTAGCGGCGGTCCCTTTGGAAGGGGGACCTGGGGCCCCGTGTTTCTCCCGCCGAGGGAGCGGTGCCTCGGATTCGGGTCCCGAGGAAGAGCGCAGCGCTGCCCCTCACTCGACACCGGTCCGCCCGACGGCCGAGGGCGCAGGGTCGCGCCAGTGGGACCACAGGGGGCCCCGCGGCCGGCTCCCTGCACCCTGAGGTGGCCGCAGCCGTGCGTGTCGGGCAGCTGGAGTCAGCCTCTGGGTGCCCTGGACGCGGCACGACCTCGCGCGCGCACACGCGCACACACGCACGCACACACACACACACACACACACACACCCGCGCACACGCGCGGTATCTCCCGGCCCCGGACCCCGCCTCTGGGAGGGGCCGGGAGCCCAACCCCGGTAGCGCGGGGTGGGGGGCCGGGAACGCCTGGGTCCCGGCTCGCCGGTAAGGCGAGCCCACCTCCCCGGCCCCTCTGCGCGCGGGCTCAGCCTGGCGCCGCCACCCCTCCGCCTGCGGGGGTCCCCGAGGCTGCGCGCCGGGCGCCGGGCGCCGGGGAGGGTGGGGGCGGGCGGGGCCCGGGGCTTCGGGCCGAGAGGCGGCTCGGCTCCGCGCCGGGGAAAGTTTGGACGTGGGAAACTGCCTCCCCGCCCGGCCCGCCGAGGGGAGGGGGCGCCAGGGGCGGCGCGGCGCCGGGCTCCCCCTGCGGCGGCCGCTCGCCCCCCGCGCCGCTGCCCGGCCGCTCCCGGACCCGGCTCCCTCGGGCCGGCAGCCTCCCGCGCGGGCGATCCGGCGCCCCTCCCGCGGCGCCCCGCGCTCTTACCTCGGGGAGCGGCCCGGGGCTCCCCCGTGCTGCCGCCTCGGGACGCTGCGTGGGGCGGGAGCCCGGCGCGGGCGGGCGGGCGAGTCCGGAGCCCGGCGGCCGCCCGGAGGAGCCGGAGGGAGAGCGGGCGCGAGAGGGGGAGCCGCGGCGGCGTGTGCGCGCGTGTGTGTATGAGCAGGAGAGCGAGGGAGTGAGCGAGCGGGAGCGAGGGAGTGTGCGTGTCTGACTAGGGGGGAAGTGTGCAAGGGACGGATCCCTTCCTTCCTCCCGCAGCCTCTGGTGGAGACTCGGAGAATGCAGCGCCCGCCGGGCAGGAGCGCCGCGCCGCGCCAACCCGAGCCGCAGGCGGCCGCCGGCGAGAGCCCCGCAGTCGGGAGCCGACCCCCCAGGCGGAAGCCCGGCCCCCGACCCGATCGCGCCCCTCCCTCACCGGGAGGGGCCGGTCCTTGTCTCTGGCTGCCCAGTCCCAGGACCACCCCCCTCCCCAAGGTGGCCGTGCCTGTCGCTCTTCTAGCCCCAGATCCGCGCTAAGGGAGCGCCCCCAGGAGGGGGACCATCTCCCTCCCAGCCTGGCAGCTCAGCTCCCTCACAGCCACCAGTTTGGAGACCAGACCCATTCCTCAGTAGACTTTATTGCGTTAGGCTTCCCCATATCCCCCACTGCTACGGGAGCCTCTCTTCAAAGGGGTGCAGGCAAAGGTGAGGGGCATGCTTCCCAAGTGGCCTCCTCTGGCTGACTGCCCAGAAAGGCCCCTTTACAGGCAGGCTGGCTAGTTTCACAAACAAACTGTGCATGGCGGTGGACAGAGACAGGTGCCCTGGCCCACTGTCTCCAGGCGGATGGAGGTCAGGTGTCCTGGAAGAGAACACGTGAGTTTTTCCTCTCCAGGAGGGGCACCGTGGACGTCCCTGCCACAAAATAAGCAGACAAGGCAAGATAAGACAGGCTTGTCCCAAACCCAGTGCCACCTTGGTCAAAGCCTCCCAATAAAATCTTACGGCTGCCCAGAAGCACTTTGCAGCCCGGATTTTCCATTCCTGCTGCCAGAAGTCTTTCCTGCCTGGTCTGGTTCCTTCCTCACAGTTATGTGGCTTTCCCTATGGTGTCTCTGCGACGAAGCCTTTACCTCAGCTTTGTCACTGGTAGGAGGCTGCTGATGGGAAATAGGACCCTTATCTTGGGTTGGGGATCCCCCTAGAGCCTTTCTTGTGACCCCCAGGTATGTGGGTGAAGGTTAACAGGAGACAGGACAGCTGTGCATCTCTGTCCTTGTCACACTGCCACCGACCAGACACGTCACCATATGCAGTTAGCTGCTGAAGTTCATGGCGAAGAGGTGGCAGGACCCTCAGGGCCCACACTGTACCTCACCCCAGCCGCTCCCCACCTCACCTCCTTCCCTAACTGCCATCTCCACCCCACGCCCTGCTGCTGCTCCTCGAATTCTTCCAGACTGGCTGCTCCTCCAGCCCCTCCTGCTAAACCCCATCACTCTTTTATTTATTTTGAGATTTATTCTCCATCGTGCCTGCCGGTTTCCTCCCCCCAGTCCTTCTCCACTTTATTCCCTGCATTGATCTCTCTCAGCCTTGCCTTTGTACCCCCTCTCCAGGTCTCTCTCCTCCCTCTCCTCTCTATTCTTAGCTTCCGTTTTTTTATGCTTCCAGCCCAGCGGCCGGCCCTTCCAGACGCATCTCTTCCCTCCCTGTCCTCTCCCCCTCTGACTCACTTTGCCGTTTCTTTAGCTCCACGCCCTCTCCGCCTCTCCCTCCAGGCCCTGGCGTGTGCTGTCATCCCCGGAGTCAGACCTACTCATTTGTCCACAAGTTGGTTGGTTTGGGACACTGTTGCCCTCCTATCTGCATGCGTACGGTAGGCGATCAATGAACAGGCACCCTTTTGGCCTGATCTCTCTTCTCCTCAGAGTTCTTTAGGAGAATTCCTGGTTTTTCCCCCAGTGTCTCACCTGGCTTTTGCAGGCTTGTTTCCACTGTTGCTTCTGATCCCTGCTTTCCTCAGCAAGCCCCTGAGGCCCACCATGCCAGGCTCTGCTCTGAGAACACACTGTGTGCACTTTGCCTTTAAATCCTCACAAAATTCAGATACAATTTAAGCCCTAATTCACAAACGAGGAAACTGAGGCATGAAGTGTTGAAATATGGAGAACTCACAGCAGGCACGTGAGGAGATCTTGCTGAGGCAGCCTGCCTGGGCCTGGCCCTGCACTCTCCTGAGTCTGTGAGTGTTGGTGCTGCTTCTGGGGCAGCGTGGCGGGTGCAGCAAGAGGCAGAGTGGTGTGATGCAGGAAGAACTGAGCAGAGCCCACGCTGGGCAGGGATGGGTGTGGAGGCAGTTCTGCCCTGGGCGACCATGACACATTAGGCACTTCGATTTCCTTAGCATTGATATGCAGACAAAATGAGATGATTATAACAAGCCTGTGTCACGTGTCAAGCCCTGGGTTAAGTGTTTTACAATGATTATTTCATTTGATTCTCATAGCGATCAATGTATAAATTTGTAGCTGGGGAAACTGAGGGCACAGAGGAACTACAAAACTTGCCTAAGGTCATACAATTAGGTTTGTAGGGGAGCTGGGATTCAAAGCCAGGCAGGCAGAGGTGAGACTGTGCACACTAACTGAGGTGCGCTGCCTGGTGCTTCGTGGGGCTTTGCTCCAAGTCTGGGCCTGCGTGTTTTTGTATCTTAGTACGGTGAGTGTACATATGGGGCGCTTGACTTCCCGGGCTTGGGATGGGTGCAGACGACTTGCGGGGAGAGACGTGGCTGGGGAATCATTCCTGGAGGAGGAGCTTTTGAGGTTTCTCCTTCTGCCTCCCTCAGGACAGTCAGCATGGTCTTGGCACAGTGTGTCTGCCCGCCCATTGGGGTGGTTACCTTGGGCCATAAACCCACTGGCCCAGGTTTCCTCCATTGCTACCTTATTTTGTGCCAAATAAAGAGGGGGCTGTCCTGCACACTGGAGGGTGTTTGTGGCACCACTAGCGCCTCCCCAGGACATGCATGTAGCTCGTCCTCCTGCCCCCACTGTGACAGTTAGCCCCGTGTCCACACATTGCCAAATGTCTCCTGAAGGACAGGATCAGCCCTAGGTGAGAAGTGCAGCTCCAAGCTGAGAGCCTGAACAGCAGGGTCTGCTCGGGTGCCAGCAGGTTTGAGCAGGTGTCAGTGAAGGGCGCGAGTGTGTGTGTGTGTGTGTGTGCGTGTGTATGCACGTGCGCGCGTGCTGGAAGCTGCTCTCGCTCTGCTGTTCTTCCCGGTGTTCCCTTTCCTGTATGGCTCACATGGTGGCCAGGTCCTGCGGGTCCTCACATCTCTGGTCCTCCTCCACCTGCAGCCCAGTCTCTGTCATCTTGTTCTCCCTCTCTCCCCTCCTTTGCTCCCTGGCACGCAGACCCTCTCTCTGCCATGCTGACCCTGTCCAGCCCTCTCATCTCCTGCTCTCCAGCAGCGTCTGGGGCTCTGAGTGCATCTCTGACTTGGTTCCTTCCACCATTCCTCTCTCCTCTCCTGCGTGCGTCTCTGTCGTCTACTCCCTGCCGTGTGTGTCTCTGGCCCTCCTGGTCCGCGTTCTCCTCTGTCCTGTCCCGTCACTGTCTGTCCCCTCTTTGTGTCTCTCTGTCTGTGTCCACTCCCGTCCCAGACCCCTGCCCCTCCAGGCGCCTCCCACCGTCCGTTGCCTTCTCCCACCTTTCGCCATTCAGCCGTCACCTGTGCTCTTCCTTCCATCCCTTCGCCTCCCTCCTCCCCTCCTTTCCCCACTCCCCACCTCTTTTCTTCCTCCTTCCCTCCCTCGCTCTCTCACCCCCTCCTGTTCTGTCCGTGGGAGCTGGAAGTTAAAAGCTTTTCCGAACTTGCTCTCCAGTCGCTGTTGCCGGCGCCTTTCATCTCGCCAGCACATTTGTAAAACTGCGCAGACTGAAGGGCCGTGACATGAACAACCAAAGAAATGTCAGCGCGGGGACGGGGCCGCCAGCCCGCGGGCGAAGGGCGGGGGAGCCTTCGGGGCGCGCCCAGCCCCTCCCGGGAGGGCCCCCCACGAGGCCACTGCGCTCCGCGCCTCTGCGGAGCCGCTTCCCGCGGGAGCTCCAGGGCGGCGGGGAAGGGGGCTCCCCGGGGAGGAGGCGGCAACCGGCCTCGAGGGGGCGCAGGGAAGCACAGCAGGGGGCGGGAGCCTCCCGCCTCGGCCTGCAGAGAGGAGCCCCGCGCTGAGCGCCGCTGTGCCCTTAACACGGCCTCGCGTTAATCCTCCTGGACTGGAGCCAGACTATCTGGGTTCAAATCCCGTCACTGCCATTTATTGGCTGTGTCACCCGGTGCAGGTGGCTTCACCTCTCCAGGGATGGAGCTGCAGGTGCCAACGGCGGAGGCTGGGGCGAAGAATAAATGAAGGACTCTTAGGATAAGTTTTTGATGTAATTAACAAGAATAGCAACAACTCAGCGCCCTGACATCGTCTTCTAGTGCTTGGATAGGGAAAGCAGGACTAGCGGGGAGAGTGACTTGTGGAGGTCGCTGAACGAGTCAGAAAGAAGAGGTTGAAGCCAGGCTCCATCCTGCTTTCCTCCTTTTCTCCTCCAGGGAGCAGGCACAGCCCTGGAATTTAAGCTCTGCGAATTTAAGGAGTCTGGTTCGCTCACGTCCGAGTCCTCTGGGGGCAGCACATAGTATGTGTTCAATAAACATTTGTTGAATGAATGAGGGAATGGATGGATGAAAGTGCTGGAAAGAGACCAAGGCTGGAAAATAGGCGCTCTGTTTGCTGGGTGGGGTGCGGGCGGAAGCGGGAGGAGCGCAGCGCCCCCTGGCGAGGTGTAGACCGGGAGTGCTCGGGATTCCCTGCGGGTCTGGGAGCCACAGCACCATGGACAGCAGGGGTGTGTGTGGGGGGGGGGCGGGCCTGAGTTTCAGCAACTCAGTAACCTCGTCGCGGGGCGAGGCTGCAGACCTCCGGCCCCTAGACACACTCTGTCCTTCCTCTCTCTGGGAACCCAGATCCCAAACTAAGACTGCCCACTGGGGGAGGCGCCCCGTTCACCCTGTTATCTTCAGCCCCTCAGAACTTCCACAGCTCCGAGGTCTAACGCAGCAGGCAGCTGCAGGGAGATGCAAACGGCGTCCCCTGAGCTCTTCTGAAAGGCTGTAAGGCACAGCCGACTTGAACAGGGCCTGAGCACCCGGAGCACCCCTCCTCGACCCCCTGCCCCTGGTGGCACAGTGAGGTAGCCCTGCCACACGTGCGCCCCAGCACACACTTCAATCACTCAAGTCTCCCTGAATTATTCACCTGCAGCTCCCCGGGGCTGCTGCAGAGCGCCCAGCCCAGGTGCTGAGGAGGAGAAAAGCAGGAAGGCCCATTAAATTTAAACACGGCTGAGGATGTCAGGTGTGAGGTTCTATTCCTGGCCGGAAGAAGAGCAGCCAGTGGGGGAGGGGATGGGCAGACGGGCAGGGGAGACCGCCGCGGGCTGGAAGCATCACTAGGGCCTGGCTGGGGTACACGAGAGCCTGGGCCTTCCCGCACCCTGGTCCTCATCTGTCAGGAGGCGGACTTGGCACGGCACCTCCCTCCCTTCCTCTGGTGAGATGGGAACACCCATCTAAAAATAGCTTCCTGCAGTTGTCCAAAGCCCCCCATTGCTGCGCGGCATCAGGAACAGGGTATTGCCTCTCCTGCTCTGCGTCTCGCTGCTTCCTTCTCACACCTTATATTCTGGCAATGCCAAGCTGTGGTAGTTTTTTTTTTTTTTATCACACGTTGAGCCTTTCCAATGTTGTTCTTGCCACTTGGAGCTCCATTTTTTTCCTTTGTGTGTTAAGAAAACTCCTATTTATCTCTCAAAATCCAGCTCCACCAGATGGCATGAAGCTCGCTCCCCTCTGCGCTTCACTGGGGCTGGTGGCTTCCCTCTACCCATCCCCCTCATCAGAACAGCCCTCGACTCTCAGTGACGGCCTCACTGGCCCTGACTCCGGAAGAACTGTGATGGAAGCAGCTGAGATTTACTGACTGCCTGGTTCTGGTCCCAACTCTGTGTGTTTGGGGACAAGACTTTGACTATTGTTTGGCTTTGGTTTTGTGTGTGTGAAATAAAGGAGAAGTGGCAGAGGGCCACTTTGTGATGACCGAGGGGCCCTTCCAGTCGTTTGAGCTCGGGAATCTCTGCCCACATACATTGTTTTCAATCCATTTCTTGCTGTTCCCCGTGGAGGCTGCTGTGGGTGACCCTTGGTGATTTTACTGACTTATCAAAGCCAATTATAAGATTTTTTTCCAGGGATTTTGCAAGTCAGTTTTGTATACCCTTGAAATTGGCCCCATTGGAGTATTAACCCTGTGAAAATCAACAAAACTGCCAACCAGGGCTTGCCCCCTTGTTCCCCAGAGCCAGTTTACCTCTGCCTGTTCATCCCATTCCCACCCCAGCCCTCCCTCCTGCAGGGCATTCTGGGAAGCCCTCTAGAGGCCTAGTCCTTGGCTCTCTGGACTCTCTCTTGCTTCAGGCCCCATTCACTGTGGCCCAGCCAGGGTCCAGTGCTTCCCCACGTGGCAGTCCTCACTGGCTGGTGCATTCATTGTGGGGACCACACAGCTCAACTTGGGAAGAAGCTCTCTGGAAATCCCAGCCTGGCTGTGTGCTACCTTCTGGTTATCGAGGTGCCTCCTTAGCCTTCACTGTGGTACAGAGACACTCCCCAACCCTCCAAGTAAAATGGTGCCTACTCCACCTCGCCCCTGCCAGCCCTGTCTATCTTTTCACCCTGCTTTATTTACCTTCTGAGCTCTTCTCACTCCCTGACATTTGCCTTTATTTGGTAACTCACTTTTCTCCCTTTGGAATTTGAGTTCTGTGAGAACATGAGTCTGTCCTTTCTTGTCTGCTGCTGCATCCTTAAGTTCTAGAGCAGTGATGGTGAACCTTTTTGAGCTTTCAGTGATGCAAGCAGCCCACAGAGGCACTCGTGCCATAGGTTCGCCACCACTGAGCTAGAGTTTTATGTGGTGTGTGGTAGGCACTCTTATTTCACAGAGTGAAGGGTGTGTGGCCAAACCCAGGGCCCTTCCCTGGGTTTGATTTTCTTCAACACCCCACTGGAAAGGATCGTGTGAGGTGCATATTTGTGGCCTGAACTGCCTTATAGAAGAACCTGGGCCTGGGACTCTAACTCACTGTGTGTATTAGTCAGGTTTTCATTGCTGGGACAAAAAAAATCTAACACATACCCCAAAGGAGAAAAAGTTGATCTTGGTTCACAGTTTTAGAAGTGTCACTCCAGGTTGGCTGAGTTGAGGAAGGGACATCATGGCTGCAGGGGTCGAGGAAAGAAACCGGCTCACCTCATGGCAGCCAGAGAGCAGACCACAAGGAGGAGCCAGAGAGGCAGGCAGGGACTACACAGTGTCCCTGGGGTCATATTCCCCTGCTCCACCCGGACATGCGCTTGATTAGCCTCCCAGCTCCTCTCAGCCAGTCAGGTGAAGACAACCAAGACTAATTGCCACACTGAATCACTCCAGCCGTGTCCCTCCTACCCCTACCGCTTCCTCCCCCTCAGGAGAGGGGCGCGATGACAGGCTGGAAGGAGATGTCATTTCAGTCTCCACCTCATCTGTACTTCCTTCATTCATTCAGCAAATATGCATTGAGCATCTCATGTGTGGCAGACACTGAGGATATCACACTGGCTATGCAGATGCCCTCGTGGAAGACAGTGAATAAGAGAAATCAAGAAAATATACAGTGCATCGGGTGGTGGCCATACTAAGGAGATGGAAAGCAGGAAAAAGGCACAAGGAGAACAGAGAAGGAGGTGTCTGTTTTAGGAAAGGGAGTTCTGGAAGATTCCTGCAAAGGTGCTCTGTGTGAAATGACGCAAAGGAGATGGCTCTCTAGGGGAGGCCTCCGGGCTGAGGAAAGAGCAAGTGCAAAAGCAGGGCTGGCCTGGGGTGTGTGCTTCTCTGTGAGCTGATTTGAGTGAGTGAGGGAGGACCAGAGAGTACAGATTTCTCCCTCCCTCCCTCTCTCCCTCCTTCCTTTCCTCCTTTCCTCCCTCGCTCCCTCCTTCTCTCTCTCTTTAGGAGGAAGGTACCAAAGTTTGAGACACAGGAGTCTCAGAAGGAGGGGCTCCCTTTTCTCCCTCTCCCTCCCACCTGCCTGGGGAGCCCAGGGTCCCTGCGGGCCTCGGCAGCGTCTGAATCAGTAATTTATCTCCTGGTGCCACAAGCTTCCTGGAGCCGGGCACTTCCTCCCCACTCAGCCCCGCTCCCCTGAGCGGCACAGACAGGTGTGAGGAATTAGCTGTGGGGACTAATGCCATGACAGGAACCAGCACAAAAGAAGGGGACAGAGTGTAATGTTTATTACGTTTGAAGCAAAGCAAACACGCGGCCTATTTATGTATCTATAGAGAATTAATTGGCGAGCAGCAGCAAGAAGCAGATTATAAATTAGAATCATTTTCGCCAACTGAAACCCATTCATCTTGCTTCAGAATGGGCCTGTCACCTCCTCCTGACTAATTCCTTTTAAATTCGGTGCTTTTTCTCACAGGCCCCCCCGCAGCTCTCACCTTGAGACTTGAACTTCACCTGGTTGCCAGTGCTGCAGGGAAAGGCCATGTTCAAGCAGTGCTTTTGGGGGACCTCTCTCTGTCCACTTCATGTTCAGAAACCGCTCTCCCCACGACCTGAGTTGGGTCTGAGGTCCTGCCACCCCCTGACCACATCACTTCCCCTCTCCCCCACACCCAGACCCTTGCTCAGCCCCAATCCAGCCCTGATCTGTCCAGTGAATCTGGCAGGAAGCACCCCTCCCCCTGGCAGAGACTCAGGCCAGGCAGGTGCTGAGGCGACAGCATGAGGCCACCACCTTGGGGACCTGGGCACTCGTGGCTGTGGCCTTCTTTTGATTATGGATTCTGGGCAGCAGCCTCTGTGGGAATCAAAGGGAAGCTGCACCGTGGGGCCCCGGCAGGCCTGCTCCAGCTCCTCTCACCTGCAGCCTGTGGAGATGAAAGGCCAAGACAGGTGCCCGCCACTGCCAGGCCCAGGAGGGCGCCGTGCATGCCCTGGGCTGTGTGGAAGCTCTGGGTCTGGACGCTGCAGAAGCAGGCCTTGCTCAGGGCCCGTGACAGGGCGAGGGCCCCGCGCTGGGACCACAGAGCTACATACCACAGCCTCACGATTAACCATTTGGGCCCTGCAGGAAGCCCAGCACAGATCCGGATTCAGGTGGCATTTTCTGAATAGAGGTTGTGTCTCTCTGACCCTCAGTTTCTTTGCTGAAAAGTGGCGATGAGTATAACAGAACCAGTAATGTGAACCGGCATCAGCTCAGGCTTGCTCAAATACTGCAAGACCTCCCTGGCAGTCGAGAAATAGCTGTGGGCCAAACGCTTTTCCTCCCATTGCCCCCTTCCACAGAGGGACACCTCTCCTCCCAGTGGTCTAAAAGCCAACCGTCACCTTGGCAGGACCTTGAGGACTTGCTCCCACATCTGGGTGTTCCAACTGACTCACACGTGCGCAATGTCACCTCGTGTGTACATCTGTCCTTCCCACATCCCATAGATGTCTCGAGCAGATCGAACGATAAGAGAATGGTGCTGGCGTCCAGGAGTGCCTCCGTGGATGGAGGGATCAGCGGACGATACTGGTAATTTGGCCAGGGCCGGAAGCCTGGAATTCTGGTATTTGGGTCCCCAATCTTTTGCAGCCCCAAATCTTAAAAAAGACAGTAACTTCTTGACCCTTGAACGTCCCAGCCCACTCTTCTTTCTGGCCCTAGAGAACTTCTGTGCTGAGCTTCTAGACCTTCCCAGCCCCACACTAGAGAACTTTCTCCCAGGACACAGCGCCTTTGTCTTTGGGAATGTTGAGTATCGGAGGCAGACCTCGAGGACAGGACCTCAAGCCCCTGTGACCCAGATCCATCACAGTCTGGGACTCTGGCCAGGGCCCATCCGTGGGGCTGAGAGAAACTCAGGTACATTCACTGGGGGGCACAGGACCCGATGCAGTGTTCTCACAGTTGTCAGGGGCTCCTCAGAAAATTCAAGATGTGAAAAAAAAAAGAAAAAAAAGATTAGCTCCAAAATACAAAAAGAACACTGCAAACTGAAATGAATGTGTATTTAATTAAAATTAAGCTCACCTCTCCCAAACTAACTCATGCATAAAAAGTGCCTGAAATGGGGTGGTGCCTGTGACTGCACATGGGGTGTAGTGGAATGGAGAGGTGGGTTGGGATCCTCAAAGCAGGAGTGACCTTGGTCTGCTTGGCCCACAAACTGTCTTGGGTCCCTGCTTGGCTCCTTCCTCACTTTCACAATGTGACCCTGGGCAAGTCACTCCCACTCCTGGGCCTCAGTTTCTTATTTCCTTCATCCACCCAAGAAGCATTACCCAGCTGCCTGCTGCCCGACAGCCTGTTTTGGGAGCCCTCAGTGCCCATCTTGTCCCACAGGGGTCCAGTGAGAGGCCAGGCCCACCAAAGACGAGGCGGACTAACTTCAGCCTCGGGAGTCCCAGTCTGGCTCCTTCCTCTGCACAGGGTTAGGGACAGAGCCGATCCACAGAATGTGGAGCAGTTGGTGATGGACATCAGAGGACCAGCTTTGGTTGCAGGAGTTAGTTTTAAACACTTTAGCTGCAGGATTCTGGGAAGAGGTTGGGATTTTAGGAAGGAGAAGGTGTCGAACCCTCACAGACTGGGAGTCAAGGAAACCACTATTTTTTCCCACTAGAACGGGCAGATGTCAACATCTGCACACCCGCCCAACCCAGGAGGTGTATGTGATGGGCAGGGACCTCACGATGGAACGGTGCACCCTACAAGTGACCCAGAATCTGTGGGCCATTATTTATATTTAACCTTGTGTCCTAGAGATTCTGATTATGGACTTCAATATCAGGAAATTTCTCGGCATGAACCAGAGGAGCAAGTCTGAGGATACCCATGTTGACATCCCAACCCAGGTGCCTTGGGGGTGGGGAGAGGGAAGACACAAGGACCACAATGAGCAGTTCTGGAAGCTGTCAGAGGGACAGATAAGCGGACAGCAACAGCCCTGTTGCGGAACACAAACTATGGGGGGAGGGGCTCTGCAACATAACACCTGTATGCATTGAAGGTGCTTTCCAGAGGTGGTTACAGAATCGAGTTACACATACAAACTTACAAAGCAGTAAACACTAAAAAAAAAGTCACTGTTACAATAGGATTTTCCAAATGAAATAAGAAGTCACCTTCAGCAGGCTCACAGTCTAGAAGGGCAGGCATACATTTGAAAAGTTCATCCACACCAACCATGTTCATTGGCAAGAACACACACAAACCCAAGCAGCCTGTGACCCTGTGCCTCCTGGAGCTCCTGGCATCCTGCAAGGGACAGGCTGGAAAAGACTTGCTCAACATCATCAGCACTGGCACCCAGCACACTGATAAGGCACTGGGCCTGGGGAAGTCTGGAAAGCTACCCCTGAAGAAAGATGATATGTAATTTGAGTCTGCAATGTTGCCTGAGAAGAGTTCAGAGCGAAATATGATCTTCCCATCCAAGACCAGGCAGAGTGAAACCCCAGGAAATGAAGCAGAAGGCTGGGATTTTAGATATCAAGGGAGGAGACGGAGTCAGCCAGGGGGCCTTTCAGGCTTGGTCACTTTTTGTCTTATCAGTGCATGGTGGCTGGGCCCCCTGTAGCCAAAGCTGGGATTGAATCAGCAGGCTGTGCTCCCGCCTGTGAAGAAGCCTAGCACGGTCCCTAATGCAGAAAGGCAGCCTCCTCCTCCTGCTGGGACTCCTCCCTCTCCTTCCTCCACTTTCATTTCCGGTCCCTCGCTGGCTTCCCGGCTTCCTTCCAAGTCACTAGCTGTCGCCTCCTCCTCCTCCTCCTCTCCCAGCAGCCCCGGGCCTGAGCTCAGCCCTGGACAGCTCTTTCCTGGCCAGGGACAGTCTGCTCTGGCCCTTCTCTGCCTCCCGTGGCCCAGGGGAGCTTCCCAGAATCTGTTCTCTAAGGCTCAGCCTGACGGGCTCTCACAGCCCTTGCAGCACCTCCAGCTCCTCCGCAGGCTCCCAGGTCTCACTGCCCCACCCACTCCTTACCCTCCAATATCCCAGACTGCCTGAGCTTGTCCTTCTTCTCCCTGGGCCTTGGTCATGTACCCTATCCTTTCCGGGCCCTTCCTCCCTGCTAACACCTAAGCACCCCCAAGGCTCCCTCAGACCTCACCCCCACCAGCCTGCACGCATTCAGAGATTCCCTGCACCCCCACAGTCCCTAAGCACCCCGGAATTAGTAGAGTGCCTGCTGGATTGAAATTGTCTTTTTATTTCTCTATAAAAACGGGTGAACTCTAGAGCCCTGCTGCCGAGTTCATATCCCAAGTTCACCTTACTGTGACCTTGGATAAATCACTTGATCTTTCTGTGCTTTGAGTCTGTCATCCACCAAATGGGATAAAAAGAGTGCTACTAAAAAATTTAAAAACAAAAAATCACAAAAGCAAGGAAGCAAGGAAGCACTTGCCGCTGGGGGTGTTGGGAGGAACTGAGGGGCCAAGTGCTCAGCACAGGGCCTGGCTCGGGACATATCAGTTGTATTGTCATTGTTTGTCTCCCTCTACTAAGCTGCGATTGAATTCCTGGAGGTCCAGGCAGACTCTGGTGTGTTTGAGTCAGGGTCTGCCTGTCAAGTGGTGTCTCAGTTTGGATCAAAAGTAAAACAGGCTGAGTATAAGCTTAGTGCAAAAGCTCTGGGTTCAATTCTTAGAGACACCAAAAAGAAAAATGTCTCACCAAAAGTTCTTGTGTTCACATTCAGCGCTCTTGGGAGGTAGTTAGAAAGTGTGAATGCTGACCTCAGCCGAGGTAGGGCTGATGGGCCCTCTCTGTCTCTCTTTCTCTTTCCCTCCCTTCCTCCCTCCTTTCCCCCTCCCTTTCTCCTTTGCCCCCTGCCCCTCTTTCCTCCTCCTTTCTGGCTGCCGTGGGTAGAGCTGCTTCTGCCTTGGAACCAGCTGGCCTTGGAACCAGCTGACCTTGGACGGAAACCGTGAGCCAAAATAAACCTTCTTCCTTCTAGCTGTGTACAGCAGCAGGTATCTTGTCCCAGAGAAGGGAAAACTGACCATTATAATGACGCAGGAATTGCCCGTGGAGGCCCTGCCACCTACACCCAGGGCCCCACACAGGTGCCCCCCACCACAGCCAACTTCCTTTGAGCTTGGGTCTGAGAACACAGTTGGATTTGACTTGGGCTTCTGGCTGGAGGCTTAGGAAAGCCTGTGGTGGCAGCAGAGCAGCCTGGGAGCCCCATCTCATTCCCTGGCTCAAGCCATCACCTGTGAGTGGTCAGGCAGAGGACAGGGCCCTCCCTGCAGTTGGTGCTGCCCTTGCCCCCAGGTCGGCCTCCTCAGCCCCAGGTCCACGCTGGCACCCTGGCTTCCAGCACAGCGGCAGCCCCTTCCGTGCTGCCCCAAGTCGGCTGCCCTGCCTGGGTGGTCCTTGGCCTCATTAACACGGAAGTTTTCCTTGGCAGTGTTACTAATTAGCAGCGAAAGACGATTAGTGTCATTAACAGACTAAAAACATTTGTATGAGCTCCTCACTGGCTTCAGGGTGCTCTGGACAGAGAGGAAGTGGGAGCTCTGGAGATGGCAGACTGGAAAAGGAGCTGGCGGGAGAGGCGGCTGTGGGGAGGGAGGGAGTTGGCAAGAGAAAACGAAATTTAAAGTGGATGAATTATTTACTGCACCAAACAATCCCGGACTCACTTACTCTCACTCGGAACATCCCAAACTGTAATCTGCGGCATTTTTCACATCTCCCCAGTGTGCTGAGTGATTTTCTTTACGAGCGGATAGCGGAGGCCGGGGTAATCTTGTAGGAGATTGCCTCAGTATCGATCACGCGTCTTCCTGGACTGCCCGCACCCACCCACCCTTGACACTGCTTCTCCTGCTTGGACGATGCCCACCCCACCACAGTGTCCTGGGCTGGGCTCGGCCCTGGGTGGGAGTTGACAAGGAGGCTGTGACTCTGGTGAGCATTTGGACTCCTTCTCCACAGAGCCACCCTGGCCATTGCTGGTCTCAACCTAGGGTGGGTTAAATGAGCCTTTGCTATTTTGCTGTGTACTTCAGATGCATTATGCCATTATCTCTTCCAGGAAACTGAAAGTAGATATTATTAATCCCATTTTTCAGATAACTGTGTACTCCTTACTGGCCTCTCCCTAGACGCCGGGCCCGGTGCTGATGCCTTTGATTTATTATGTCACTGTCTCCTTACAGTGGCCCCAGTTACGGAGAGACACAGAGAGGTGGCCCGGCATGTCTGAGTCACACAGGAAGTTGGCAGAATTACCCCAAGCCCTGCTGTCCTCACTGCCACAGAGAGACACACAGACATTGATGCTGGGAGCAATGAAGGATGTAGGACAAAGGACATGGACGTGTGAAAGGTGCTGTCCTTTTCCACCAAAGGGACCTGTTTTTAGGGGCCAGTGCCAGGCAGAGCGGAGGGCAGAGTTGCCCCTTGGGGCTCCAGGCATAGCAAATTCTGGGTCTGTCTCTGGCCTCTGCTTCACCTCCAGGGCAGAAGGGGAGGAGCCAGCGCCCTGGCTTTAGTGTGCATCGGGCCAGGCAGCTTCAAGGGAGTCTGCTCTTCTCTGAGTTCTGACTGTCTGTCTGTAAAGTGAGATCTTTGAAGTCCCAGTGAGGCCAGTGGCTGCCGTGGCCACGCTGCAGGATCTTTGATGTCACCAATGCCAAGCTACCCCTTTCACAGGTAAGAAAACAGGTTGAAGTGGGGCAGAGACCATAGACCAGTCAGGAATCGGGCAGTATCTCTGTCCAGGCATCTCTAGTTCCCAGCCGGGGTCCTCCTCAGTGGGCCTCATCCAGGCCACAGAGACAATTTGGCTCTGTGGCCACTCGGCTTGGAGCTAAGGGACAACAGGCTCGAAGTCTGGGGCAGGAGACAGAAAGTGGATTCCACCACAGGACTGTGGCTCTGGCACCCGGCCACCTTCCTCTGAGGCTGTAACTGTAAATAAGGCAACTGGGAGGCCTCCGAGCACTTTAAAGTGTTTAACAAGCAGTAATGTGTGACCCACACTATAAATGGATCTCTTAATAATGAATAAGCATTTATTTAACAAGTGATAACAGTTTTACCACCCTCAGGGTCCTCAGAAGTCCAAAGCCCTGGCATCAGCTGCTTAGATGGGCATCTTCTACTGATGTCTTTTGTTCATTTTTTATATCATCTTTTTCTTATTGATTGGTAAAAACTCTTTGCATATGAAAGCTATTGGCCCTTTACCTGCTATATCTTCTCCTAAATCTCTACATTTATTATTTTCCTCAAGTTTTATAGGAGTATAAATATTATGTGTGATAAACACTGTTTTTTTTTTTTTCTTTAAGACTTTTGAGTTTTGAGAATTGCTATGAGCCAGAATGATCCTTTGGCTCTCCTGGGGGAAATTTCTGGGTAAGACCCAGGCATAGATGATGGGGAAATATGTGGGTGGCACCCAGCAGAGGTGAGACATGAGAGCCTGGGCTGGGCAGTTTAGCTTTTTATTGTGGTGTATGTGGCACTTTGCAGAAGGCTTCCTGAGAGTCAGCCCTCAGAAGAAACTGGCTCAAGAGACTGGACTGTTGGTCACCTCTGCAGGTGGCACATCTGAATTTGGATGTTCACCTTTGCTGTGTGACCAAGGACAAAGCACTTCACCTCTCTGAGCATCTCCTTCCTTATCTGTAAAACTCCAACAGCCTCCCATAACCATTTTGCTACTTAAATGAAAAACTGACCTAGACTCAAGAAATACATAGCCCCAGCCACATAGTAGGCATTTTATAAATGTCAGCCCTCCTGATGTATCTCTGTTGCAACCAGGGGACATTTGTCTCAAGTTACTCAAAAGTGTCAGAGGGTCTTAGTTTGAGTTCTCACCGAAAGAGGAGGATTGAAGGCAGACCGCTGTGGGGAGGTGATCCCAGGGCACCAGCAGGGCAGTGCGGGCCGGAAGCCAGTACTCGAGCCTGTCCCAGGCCTGGGGGATGCTGGGAGTGGGGTGATACTCACACCCCAGAGTTCTTCACTCATGCCTGAGCCCAGTACACAATGCTCTGGATACAAAGGATCACTTGCCAAGCTCTGGGCCTTGGATCCAGACCTTTCCCAGCTGCCGCCTGAGCAGCAGAATGGCTGGGAAAGTCCCCAGAAGAGACACAGGCTCCGAAGTGGGAAGTCAGGCAGGCAGGTGTGCACTGAGCTTCTGGTGAGAAGACCCTGCCTTCGAAGAGCACAGGTGGACACCTCACACGGGATGGGCCGGCTGGGTGGGCAGGAGCAGGGCTGGACGGGCTGGTGCTCCATGCTCTCTGCCTGAAATTGATAGCCTCACCAAAGGGCAGAAGTGTCACCTCTCAATAAGATGAAATCTATGTCTTGAGTGGATGGAGACGACAGGAAGATTTATCAAGGCCCTGGCAGAATTAACATTTGGACAGGGGACACAGCATGAGCAGCCCCAGAGGGGGTCTCTTTGCATTTCTACCTTCTGGTTCCTGCCAGCAGCTGGACTGCAAAGGGCGGAGGGGTCAGCCATCCAGCTGGCTTCAGAGGGGAGGGATGTGTGGACAGACAGATGCGGGCACCCAGGGCAAAAGGAGACTGGAAGGAGAGATGTCACCCCAGTGGGAACAGGGGGGCTGCCAGGAGACAGCACTGAGCCCTGGCCCTGCCGCTCACTCACTCTGCCCTGGGCCTCAGTTTCTCCATCTGAAGATGAGGACATTTTCCTCAGTGCTTCCTGAGTTGACAAAGCAGTGTGGAGCTCTTCCCCAGTGCTCCACTGTCCTGGTTAGTGGTGCGAATTGTCCACAGGAATGACAGCTAGAGCTAACTGAAGACCTACTATGTGTCAGGAACTGCAACAAGTACTGGAGTTATGGCCCCAGATGGTGAACATGATTATTACCATCTCTGCTTTTGGACTCAGAGAGGAAATGACTTACCCAGGATCACACAGTGAGTCTGGCCCAAGCAGAGGCTAAGGCTGATGTGCTGCTTCCCAGACAGGGCTCTGTCGGTGCAGTCGCCTCCTCGGCCCTGGGCTACAGCGCCTCCCCTACTGTGACGCCGAGTCTCCACTCTCTCCTGCACAGGGCAGAGTTCCAGGGCTGGAGAGTGGCTCAGAGGCAGAGCATAGGCCTAGTATGCATGTGCGAGGTCCTGGGTCTCCTCGATCTCCCCAGTAACAAACACACACAAACACAAACCAAGAGTTCAGGTTTTGCACACAGACAGGCCCAGCCGGAACCTCAGCTTGGTCTATCACCCGCATGGACATGGCTGAAGCCCTTCACCGAGCTCCTGCTTCTCCATCTGTCAGTGGTCCTTGGGCTTAGCCCTGGTCGCATCACGTAGAGGACATGAGATGACCCAGGCAGAAAGCCTGGTTCTCGGCCCTGTGGAGTCAGCCCTCCTCTCTGTCCACCCACACTGGGCCTGCACGGTGTGACAGTCACATCCCAGGTTCAGCTGTGGGTGTGAGTTGGAGCCTAGTAGATGAGATCTGCCCTGCAGCTCAGCAGTGTGGAGGGAGCAGGATGGAGGCTCAGCTCAGGGGAGGACAGGGGCAGGAGTGTGATGGGAACAAGGCCTCTCCCCTCCTCGGTAACTTACCCTAAGCCTTTTGCCCTGGAAATGCTGGACCACAGGATAGGAAGGAAGAGTGAGAAGCCCTTGTGGGAATGACAGAATCCTAAAGCTAAGGGCAGCTTTTGATCAGGCCTTGATGTCACCACCTGCAAAATGGGAACCCGTAAGGGGATGTTTGGGTGTAAAAGCAGAACACCAAATACTCTACAAACCTGAAAGGTTAACTTCAGGTCTATCTAGAGCTTGACCAATTTCTTTAGCCCCTATTCCTCAGTGTACTCATCTGTACAATGGGCAGAATATAGCCCTCTGCCCTGGGCTATGTTAGGACTAGTGGAATGGGGGCTCTGCCTGTACAACACTTCAACGGTGCCTGGTGGTTAGGAAAGGCAAGAGGATAACTGTTGTCATTGTCACCATCTCAGAGGGAAGAATTTGGGAGGCAGACAGTGACAGAGGTTCATATAAGACCCCATGGCACTTAGGCGTGTAACCCAGGGCTATGGCCTCAGGGAACACCGCCACTCACACTGTGCCCAGCCCCCTCCACGGCCCCTCCCCCCAGGGCCAACCCTCCCTTGCCAAGGAGTGAGAGGAGGCCCAAATCCAATTAGCCTGGGAGCTCACTGCAGAGCGTTGCCCCTTTAATATCACCAGAGAAGCTGCAGAGATAAATGGGAAATTAGAATTCTGCTGGGGTCCCCCAGATCCGCTGCCGGCCAGCTCTACACCAAGCTGCAGCAATTCTCCTTGGGCCCAGTGGAGCTGTCCTGAGCCCTAACAGAGGGGCTGCCTGTGAGGCCTGAGCTACTGCCTGCTTCTCCTCCACTGCCACAGCTGCTTCCACCCACCCTGTAACTCCTGTCTTTCAAGGCCTCAGGGCAGGGCCGGCCCTCCTTCCTTCTCCCAGCCCATCTTCTCTTCCCTCTTCAGGGCCTGGGCCAGCACCAGCCCTGGGGGATTTCTCTTCTTTCTCTGAAAGAAGAGGAGACCAAGGGTCTATGGCAGGAGCTCTGGAGGGTCCTGTGTGCTAAGCAAGGAGGGGTGTCCTCCTGGGGGGTGTCCCTGGCGCCCACGCTGTGTTCGGGCCTCAGTTACACCTTAGGAAGAGGTGGAGGGTTCACATCCACGGGAGACACACGGGGGCCTGGCACCCATGCATGGCCTGACCCCAGGGAGCGGGCAGCCCCCTGCCATCAATCCAGCCCAGCCTGTGCCTCCCACTCCCTCCCTCGGGGGACACATTTGCTGCTGGGAAAGTTAATCCATTACAGTTTAAAGGCTCCGTTCCTCACTGGCAGTAAATTACCTGCTTTGCATTTTGCAGCAACAACTTAACGGTATTAATTTATTGTGCTCTGTCTTTAACAAACATCATTATCATATTGCCAGCCAGGATTATGCAAATGGGAGGGACAAGGGAGAAAGAGTCCGATTCTTGTCCCCAAAGTCACCTTGATTTATTAACTCTGGGGCCTTGCAATTGGCCAGGTCTAGGAGGCCCAGGTAAGCAGAGAGTCCAACAGAAGCCACAAGTCGGAGGAGTCATGAGGCCAGCGGGTCCACAGCAGAGACCCCTTGGAGGGAGGGACTGGAAGACGCAGAGGGATTCCCTGGTCAGGTGACTCTGAATGAGTCTATTCCCTCTTTGGGCCTCAGTTTCCCCATCTGTAAAACAGGGTTTGGATTGAGAAGTCTCTGGAGCTGATAATATGTGAAGCTGAAACAGTGATTCCAAAGAGTGTGTGTGCGTGCGTGCGTGCGTGTGTGTGTGTGTGTTTGTGTGTGTGTGTATGTGTGATGGGGATGGAGGGGAACAGAAGGGAGCCCCGTGGTCCTGGGGCTGGGTCCTCCCTATGGGGGGGCTCCTTGGCTTTTTTGGCTCCAGTCTGCAGTGGGCTATTTCTGGCAGAAGTGTGCAAAGGAGACAGGTGAACTGGAGCTGAGGAGGAAAGGAGCTGAGGGAGGGGCTACTACCACCCTACAGGTCAGGCCCCTCCAGTTAGGACACGTTCTCATCTTCAGGCTATAGGTGGAGATGCTGACTCTGCTGGGCCGGGGGCCTGGGATGGCTTCACGGCTGCCGAGTTTCTGGTCTCGGTGCTTTTGCCTAGCGCTGCTCCAGGTTGGCCAGCCCAGGGAATGGGGGGGGCAGGTGGCTCGCTCCCCTGCTCGCCTCACCCGGCTGCCCACCCCCATCCAGGCTGGCAGTGGTGAGAGCTTGCCTGATTACACAGCTGGCTGCCCTGGCCACTGTGGCCAGTTCCCCGGCACCTGTGGCCTGCCTCTGCCAGGAACTCAGTGCGGCTGCTTCCAAGCACCCATGGGCTCTAGCCCAGGCTGTGCCCCGGCCATCAGGGCTCCTCCTCAGCCCCTCAGAGGTGCCAAGGTGGAGGCTGGCGCTGGGCCAGTGAGGAGGAAAGAGCAAATGTGCACAACTGTGACCCGCAGGGCCCGAGGCTGGGGGGCTCCCACCTTGGCCCATATGTCCCCCCACCCTTGCCTTGTGCCTGCCCTGTGGCTCCCACTGCCCCTGCCAGCTGCTCCCCTGACCTTGCCCCCGGCTCTGAGGGCCTTGGTTTGTCTTGCTATCTGTTCTTCCCCGCATCGCTCTCTTGGTCTGTCCTGAAAGGGCTCTGAATGGGGCTGGGCCCAGGAAGGTTGCAGAGAGGCAGGCAGGGGTAGCAGAGGGGAGGCCATGAGGGGGAGGCAATTCAGTTTCCAGAGCTGGTCCTGGCAATTCAGGCCGTGTCGTGATAAGAAAGCCACTTTCTCCAATGGGCTTCTAATCCATACCCTGTCTCCTCCCTCTGCATGTGGTCACTGTCACAGAGGGGCCTCCGCTCCAGACAACTGTGCTGGGGATCGTGAGTGGGGCTGGGACCAGAAGGAAGCAAGCCCAGGAGGGTGACATCCTGTGCTTACGAGTCACCCTGGGACCTCTCCAGAACTCACTCGCACAGGCACAGTGGAGCTAGAGTCTGAGCCGTGTCCTGACCCCTGAGATGTTACAACTGCTCCCATTTTGCAGAGGGGGAAAGTGAGGCTCAAAGAGGCTTATGATTTGCTAACGCTACACAGCAAGCACAGGGAGAAAGAGGCACAAGGTGAAGTGAGCAGGGCTGCAGCGTGAAGTGCAGTCAGGGTGTGAGAGGCAGCCAGAGCCGCTGGGGCGGGAGAGGGGAAGGGAGACAGGCTGTGAGATGGGCAGGACTGTGAGGGGCAGCTGGGGGAGCGTTTCCAGGGGCCTCCTTTTCCAGGCAGGAGGGACCCTCCTCCACACCAGTCACTTCCCATCCAGCAAGGTCCCCTTCAACCAGGCAGGTGGGTGGGGAGAAAGGCAGGACTCTCCATCTTCAGCCAGCAGCAGCCCAATGGAAGCCTGAGTAGTGCAAGGCCCCAGGGATCCTCCGTGAGAAACTACAGCCAGGTCCTGGCCTCTCCTAGGATCCTGGTTGGCAACTCAGGCTTCCTGAAGACTTCCTTCCTGGCCTCTCCTTGCTAGCCCCTGGAAGTCTATTCAGCCTATAGTGGGGCTGAGGCCTGAGCTGCCCTCTTCCTGCTGCTGACCTAACTGGTAGCAGAGGGGTGGGACCCCAGGCTTGGGGACACTTTCCCCACTGGGTCCTGAGTGACCCATGGAGACAGCAGTGGAGGGAGGGCTGCTGGCTGGATCTACCCCTCCCCCCACCCCAGGAGAGCACAGGGGTGGGCCAGCCACGCAGTGGGGCTGCTTCCCATTCGCTCCCTCCAGGAGGTAGGACAGGGAGGATTGGCAGGGGATGCAAAGCAAAGGAAGATCCTTCATCCATTTATCTCCCCACATCCCAACCCCATGGCTGACTCCAGAAGGTCAGCTGGGAGCCATGGCAGTGCTACAAAGCAGAGTGGGCCCCTTATCATACTCCAGCCTGCCCACTGTGTCCCCAGCTTGGGGGTCTGGGCCTTCCCGGCTGTGGGAGGCTCCCCGGAACAGCTGGCGGCCACACAGGGCGGGGGTGGTGGCGAGCGGGGATTTGGTTAGCAGGCAAGCTAATCTCATTTGGTTGCTGCAGTCTTGCAACCACAGCTGCATGCTAAGTGGGCAGAGGCAGCAGAGGGTCCAGGCTTCTGTGCCCTCTGGAGAACCCCAGGCCAGCCCCAGTGTTGGAGGAGAAGCCACACTGTGTGAGGGAGTGGCATCTGCTGGGACATGGGGCACTAGGGTGCTTCAGCTCCTGGCCTGTTCCTGGCCTGTCCTACACAGCCCTCCTCCCATAGGTTTGTGGAAGGCGGTTGGGTATAGGAGGAGATCACTGAGTATATGCCCTGGGCGGAGACATCTGGGTGCCACCAGGATTGCGAGTGAGGAGGGAGAGTCTTGGGAGAAGAAGCTGGTAGGGAAGGCCTGGCCTGGAGGCCTGGCTCTGCCTGTGGGAGGAGAGAGGGCCAGGCAGGCGCTCAGCTCAAACACTGACCAACACCTGGACTCCAAAATGGGCTGTGAGACATCTTTGGCTCAGAGGAGAGGGGTGTGGGCCATTCGGCCCACACTGCCTGGTCTGCTCTGCATCTTCCTGGAGCTGCACAGGTAGCCCTCGCCTTGGGGGAGTCTGTGGCTTGAACCCGGGGCTGCGTAGTAGAGATAAATGGTGCTCAAGCCAGAGCCTGTGAGTGACTCCAGATGGCCAGAGCTGTCATCTGGGTCCCTTTATGGTTTCTGCTGGGCACCTGCAGCAACTTCTTATAAGTTCCTTAGCTCAGGTCTTGCTGACTAACACAATCCTTACTCCTGCAAGGGGGATTAGAGGCCAAGCACTGAACTATCTTGTGACTCAGTCTCCCCATCTGCACCCAAATGTCTGGACCGGTGTCCAGTGCACGGGAATCACAGCTCAGTGCCAGGCATACAGTGTACCCCAATGCTCAGAGCTCCACTAAGCTCATACATTAAAGCCCACCCAGCCTTTGACCAACCACTGTACCTTAATTGGTGTGTGACTATGAGCAGATATCTTAACCTCTCTGAATTTCATTATCAAGGACATAGTAGGCATGAAAAGTCTTTGCATGGTCACCTCTGGTGACATGAGAGAAAACTTCTGGCCCTGAGCCTCTCATGTTCCATCCTGGCCATTCTGCAGAGCTCCAGGACCATCTTTCTGAGTCTCCTACCACCCCTTATGTAAGGGGTTGCAGGAGAGCATTTGGAGGAAAGTTCCTGCTGCTGAGTGTCCCACGAGGCTCCTGCTCACCAAAGTCCTGCTGAGGATTGAACTCCCACCGGCCAGGCCAGGGTGGGCTCTGCCGGGCAGGGGCTGGGGACAGAGGAGCAGCTGCACCCTTCTCTGGCCAGCTGGAGCCTGGGCTAGGATGAGGTTCCACTGGCAGTTAAAGTCCCCCTGGTTGTCTAATTTAATCACAGCTGTGTGCACGGTGACTCTATAAATAATTTTTAGTGCGACATAACCATTATTTCACTAATTGCTTCACACGCACCCCTGGCCTGTGAGATAAATTAAAGTTTGCTGAGTCAGCGCCTATGGCGGGTGGGGGTTGGGGGTGGCTTTGGGGCCCGGCACGTGCAGCCCAACAGCTGAGCTCTCCCTGGACAACCGCGGCTGGTATCCTGAGGGGAAGGTGCTCTCATGTGCAGGGCAGAGGGTAAGAGGAGTCAGGAGCCAGCCCACGGGGTCAGCTGTATAGGTTGTTGTCTGCACAAGAGTTTGGTTAAGGGGCTGCAAGTCCACGGCTGGGCCTGGAACCCAAGTCACCGCAGTCTTGCATCCTTTTGCACATTCAAAGGCAGGAAGTGTGGTCTGAAAAGCAGGTTCTCTAGCTAGATGTAGTGGTGTAGGCCTATAATGCCAGGACTCTGAGAGGCTGAGGCAGGAAAATTTCAGGTCTATTTCACTGAGTCCCTGAGCACGCTCAGGGCCCATTTGCCAGCCAGGGTCTTTAGGGGCAGAGACCACCATGGGGTCTCCCACCCAGCCTCACGTGCTCTGTGACCCGCCCTCACCGAGTACTGATTGGACTGTGGTCACATGCAGCCCCACAGGTTGAAGGGCCACTCCAAAGCGCAGTTGCTGTGCTGACTGTGACTGGTGCTTTTGAGCTGGGGAAATGCTTGTGACAGGTGACAGGTGATGGCTGCTCCGTGACCATCTCGGCCCTGCACAGGGCTGGGACTGGGCCGTGGGGTCCTGGCTGCTGAAACAAAGGGCTCACCTTGGCTAGGCTTGGGGGTCTCTCCATACTGCTAGGAGAGGGGCCCCACTTTTGTTTTG
Source organism: Petromus typicus (assembly GCA_004026965.1). Lineage (NCBI taxonomy): Eukaryota > Metazoa > Chordata > Mammalia > Rodentia > Petromuridae > Petromus > Petromus typicus. The sequence goes on along the minus strand of PVIR01001559.1, from coordinate 50,039 downwards.
TGGGTGAGAAAAGAGGCTCAGAGAAGTGGCGGGGCTCACCCAAGATGGCACAGGTGGAACTTCCAGGGCTGGAATTTGAACCCAGATCTGTCTGACTCCAAACCTGGTCTTTTCTCTCTACTCTTGACTTACTGGCCCCATGTTACCATCTTGTCCATTTTTGCTCAGGGTGACAGGTAGATCCTGTAGGAGTCAAGACACCACTGGCTGCATCATCATTTGCTATATGTTAATAGTGACAAGGACAACAGTTTGTTGAGTTCCTACTGTGAACCTGGCTTTGAGCGGGCTGCGGCAGAGCCGTCGCTCCCTGTGCTGAGTCCTCCACCCAGGCCTGTCGGTGGGAAGCACCTCTCGCTTCTGAGATTGACCCCCCAGGCTGAGAGCTGGCATGTGACCTGTTCAACCACCTGCAGTTACAAACAGGTGGCCAGGCTGGGATCCCCCAGGCTGGTCTGCTTCTCGGAGCTGGCTGCTTCCCTGCTTCTCGAGTGGCTATAAAATCACTGCTCATGGGGACTTAGCTCAGTGGTTCCAGCACCTGTCTTGCAAGTGCAACGGCCTGGGTTTGATCTCTGGTACCACATTACAGCAATGCTGACTGTGGAGACACACCCACCAGCCATCAGAACCACATACCACAGTGCCTGATGTGGTGGCTCACACCTGTAATCCCAGCACTCGGGAGGCAGAGGCAGGAGGATTGCTGTGATGTGAGTTGGAGGCTGAGCTCAGAGCCAGCCTGAACTACAAAGCGAGACCTTGTCTCAGAAAAAAAAAAAAAAAAAAAATCACGGCCAAGCTCTGGGAGGGAACTGGCTCCTCCTTGGCTCCCTAGCTGACACTCTGCGTCCCTATGCATGTTCCTAGCCTTGGTCCCCTCTTTCCCCACAGCCCCACGGGCCTGTTCTTGTCACCAGGCCCCCACTGCTGCCTGGGAAAGGCTGGAGGGTGATGCCAGCACACTGGGCCCGGCTTCTCCGAGGTCCCTATTTAACACCCAGGGTGGCTGGGGGGAGGAGATGAGAGGGCGGGGAGTGAAGAGCTTCGGACACCATGACCCATGACCCAGGTGGGGCTGGCAACGCTTTGCATGCTGCCTGAGGTGGTCACAGTCAGGCTGCTCACCCACCTCCCAGGCCTGGCTGCGGGGACAGCAACCTGGGCCATTCACCCTTCCCAGGATGAGTGCATGCCTGGCAGGCCGTCCCAGCCTCATTCTCATGTGTGGCACTCAAGGCCTCTAACATATGGCTCCAGCCTTCCCATCGCATGGCTCACTCGTTCATTTATTTAAAAAAAACCTTTGCTGATCGCTTGTGTGCCTGGCAGTGTTCCAGGTACTGAGAAGATGGCAGGAAGCAGGACAGGTAAAAGCGCTGCTGCCGGGTGGACCTGACAGCACACACATGGACAAGTACATGCCTGGTGTCAGGCAGCAGAAATGGCTTACAGGTGGGGGACAGCGGGTGCCTTCGCCCAGCTGGCGGATCTGCAGAGCGAAGCCAGGGGCTCTGTGAAGGGAGACAGGGAGATCAGTACATTTTACATTCACTAACCTCCAACTGAAATGTAGCCGTTCTCTTCAATTATAAATGTTGGCAACACACCATGGTGGTATTAACTGCCTGTGACTTTGTCACCAACAGACATCAGATATTTCCTATCACATTATAGTTGCTGCAGACTTTTCAAAATATCATTGCCACTCATCACTGCTTCGAAATTGTAGTAGTTAATGGAACTGCTGCTAGATCTTGTTGCTTAATGCATTAATAAAGAGGCATATATCGTACTATATCACACATGTGTTTTGTAAATATTTTGAAAACTGCTTTTTGATATAATTGGCTGCTTTTGTAAATCTGTGTGTTTTCTTCTCTGCATTTGGAAACACTGTCCTGAGGGGGGGATGGAGGGACTCACCCGGGCAGGGCCTGTGACCCGGCGGGCTGGAGGGAAGGTGATGGAGGGGGGAGCACGTTGAAGTGGCAGGAAGCCCCCTGGGGCGGTGGTACTCCACCAGAAACCTTCCGATCACAAAGGCCAAGTTCTCCATGGACAGAGGGAACTGACAGACAATGACCCCGGGTGGAAGGGACAGAGGGACCTGAGTGGCTATTGGAAAGTGACCACAGGGAAGAGGACTTGCATGATGCATGACACTGGATTCTGAGCAAGCAGGACCAGGCTGAGGGGTTCTGTGCGGGGGCGATGCCTTCTGATCTGTCAGCTCGATCAGGATCACTTTGGATGTCAGGCTGAGATGGAGCGTGAGCGCTGAGTCACCAGGGATCGGGGAGACCAGCAAGGAAGGGGACACGGTGGTGCTCGGAGCAGGGGCAGTGGGGAAGCCCTCACATGCAGGAAGCAGTTTGGGGTTAGAGGCAGCAGGACTCAGGCTGAGTGGAGGAGCCACGTGCCTCCCTTTCTGTGTTGGCTCGTGCTGCTCTGGGATGCCCCTTCCTGCTCTTCAGCCCTGACTCTTCGCCTACCTGACAGAAGTGCCAGCTGCCTACCCTTTAGCGACTCTCCCTTCCTCCCAACTAACACATCCCAATATTCTCTGGGGGAATAACGTGCCCAGCTGAGAGGCCACATATCCCAACCTCCCTTGCAGTTTGGGGTTGCCATGGAGATTTCATTAGAAGTCATCAGGTGGGGCTTCCAGGAATAGGCTTTTTATAGGGTGTTGACTCATTCTTGTGCCTCTCTTCTTCCTCTTACTTCCTTCCTGGGTCATGGTTATGCTGGCTGAAGTTCTCTTCCCACCAAGAGGTTTTTTGGGAACCAGGATAGAAAGGTCAAGGGAATTATGTTGCCCTTGACCCTGACATCCTTGAGAATGGACTTCCCATCATGAGAAAACAGACCTCGGTAGGTTCAAGCCACTATACCTGGGCCTTATCATTAGCAAAGTAAAATCCTCTCCTAATACAACCACAAAACCAACTGCTTATTGGACATAACAGGACCCTCAGATTCTACACGCTAAGTGCTGGGCCTGTCATCTCTCTCGTAAGGACTTCTAATGCCTTGGACACTTGTGAGAAATGAGAACTGGCAGTACAGAGCTGGATCTTTCTACTCATCCATCCGTCTACCACCATCACCGCCCACCCATCCATTCATCTATCTAGCACCCGCCCATCCTCCTGCTATCCATCCTCACACCGCCCACCCATCCATCCATCCATCCACCCATCCATCCATCCATCCGTCCATCCGTCCATCCATCATCCATCTCTCTGTTGCTAGATGCTGGCAGAACCAGAGATACTCATAACAGCGGCTGCTCATCTGTGTCTCTCTGTATGACAGCATGTTTCTGGAAGGATACATGGGAGGGGACTGGGACTTTTCTTATGCAGAGAAACTGGGTACCAGGAGACATGAGTATGATTCCCTTTGAACCTTTTGAAGTCTGTATCACACATATGTATTCACTATTTAAACATTTTTTAATTAAAAATATATGTACATCTCATTTGGCTTTTCAGAATTTACCTTGTTCCTGAAAGGATTTGAGGCAGCTTAGGAGAACACACAGAGATAAACAGACATAGTACTGTTGTCAGGAGCCGACAGTCTCCTGAGGAAGAAAGAGGAGTAAACAATTCCGATACTGTGTCATCGGAGGGGCAGAGGGGCATGATGCCAGGCCAGTCAACATGGTCTCAAATGATTCTGGTGGCTTCCCTCAGCTACTGTCCCCAAGTAAGGATCTGACAAGCCCAACTTCATCATGTGCCTGTGCTTCCAAAGCAAAATGCCCACCTCTGGAATGTGTGTAGGGGAGGTCTTGTGTGGTGCTGTGTCCTATGACACTGTCCTTGTGTTCAGATGCCTAGATAGGGTGGTTGGCAAAGCATCCATGGCAGGGGTGGGCCAGAGAACTGTCCACGTGTCTACATCGAGTGAGTCCTGCTGGGCCCGCAGGAATTCACAGGGTACAGTAGAAAAATTGCCTCAGGTGCTCTGATGTCCAGCACAGCCCTGACCCCTTCCACAGCCTCGGGCTGTAGTGTGGGGCTGGGGCTGAGGGCAGACAGGAGCCAGGCGCGGCTGGGCCGCAGAGAGGTACAGGCAGGCGGCTTGGCAAATACAGTCTTTTCAGAGCAGACCTTTGAAATCCAGCAAGAATAACTTTAAACAATAAGATGCTTCTCTCTCCCCCTCAGCTGTTGCCCAGGCAACACCAGAGTGCTCAACAACTGTTTAGTTTTTTAAGAAACCAAATCTCCCTCTCTTTGGTCAGCTACCGCCAGGAAGATGAAGAGGTGGCCCAGGCACCCCCCGAGGTTCATTGTGTGGGAACCCAGGTCAGCTGCCTGCAGCAGTGACATTTAAATCTGATGCTACATATTATATATGAACCCTGAGCTGACTCCTCTGTGCCTGGTGCTCCCGCTCCAGCCTCCTTGCCTGCCGGTGCCTGATTGAGGGTCATCATCAAAGACAGACTTCCACCTGCAGAGGTACCAGGGCACCTTTCCCAGCCCTCCATGTCACCGGACTGGGACAGCCAGGGTCACTGGCCCAGCCACTGGGGAATATTTACTCCCAAAGAAACCCTACGGTTCAGGGACCTTGACAGGACATCAGTCCTTGGCCTGTTTTCCACTTTCCTGTCTGCAAGGCAGACTGGTCATAGGGCCTGCAACACCCCAGAGCCGGCTTTCTATTGTTCTTACATGCCATATGCAGAAACCAGGGTCAAGCGCTTTGCAAGAAGGCTACTAGATGTCAGGTGCTTCAACATTGAAATCCTGATTGTGCGAGGATGTAGATCTCACCGTGAGTCCATTTCTCCAAATGTGGAAACTGAGGCCCAATCAAGGCAAGTGCTAGCTGGTGGGCACAGCAGGATTTAAATTCGAGGCAGCCAACTGCAGAGCCCGGGCTCCTTGGATCTCACCCCATTCTCTGGTGGGGAGGCTCTGGGACCCTGCAACAGGTGGGCAGATGCTCCTTGGCCCCCAAGGCGTGGCCACTATCCTCTTCTGGAGGGCAGCAGCTCCCACTTTGCCTCCATGAAAGGAAATGATGAGTTTAGAAGCAGTGTTCTGGGTTGCGTCCATAGGCAAGTCCAAGGGCACATTTACAACCTCACTTTGTTTATCTGTAGAAAGAGACCCTCTCCCCCTGGCGGTGTGGTTCTGAGGAGGGTAATAACAAAAGCTGCCGGTTAGAACTGACGTGTTTTGAGCAGTATCCTAAGTAGCTGAGGGCTGCCCTTGAGTCCTGGTGGTACCAGGAATCGAACTCATGACTGCACTCATGAGGCAGACGGCAGCGCCACTGAGCTAAAGCCCTGCTCTCACCCCACCCTTACATAGCTCATTTCATCGTGAAAATAATTTCAGACAATAAGCATTACTATTCTTAAATCCATTTCCAGATCAGAAATGGAGGTGCAGGGAGGTGGAGTCCCACGGCTGGGAATAAGGGTTGGCTGGGAATTAGCCCTCCAGCGACTGTCCTGGCGCACAGTGGGTTCATAGTGGCTATTGGCTTGCTTCTCCCAGGAAGAATACTAGAGGGGCTTCTGTCTCCCAGGAAACAAAATGTGGGAGAAAGTTAAATTTAGAAAAGCCAAGCCAGGTTAGAACAAGCCCTTATCCAGCCCGGCAGCAGACTTGGGAATGGGAAATTGGCTTCAGTCACAACAAAAACCTAGAAGGGGAAATCTTGACACCTATGAAATGAGGCGGGCAGGTGGCGGGAGGGAGCGCCTGGAGGGGGTGCACACGGGCAGCAAGGAGGGTGCTGCCGGCAGCAGCTAGGACAGGTCCATGCCCGGACTGTCGGGGACTCCCCTACCCAGACAGGTGGCTGTGCGCTGTCCAGGATCCCTAGAAGCTGCACCTGACTCCCCAGCAGTGACAGGGAACACAGGCCCGCTGACAAGCCGCCAAGGTGCAGTGTACCAGCTGGGCCCTCTCCCCGGCTCCTTTCTCCAGGGGCAGGAGCCGGCGGATGTGGATCCTTCGGTTCCCATGCCCAGCCTCAGGGGAGGCCCGGTCCCCTCCTGCCCACCCGGACTGGCTGTTTAGCAGCACTAAATGGCAGTGAGGGAAGGGGCTGGGGTAATGAACTCCCATTGGCTCCCTTCGCGAGATCACTGCCTTAATTTACGAGGCCTGAGTGAGTCTCATTTCCCCAGTGCGCGCTGAGTAATTAACTATTAATAAAAGCATTACTGAGTTAACCACGGGGGCATGTTTAATTCATGGGGCAGCCTGGGAACAGGACGGGAGGTGAGGGCTCAGTGGGGGATTCCTCCCGGGGCAAAACATTAACAGCAGGATGTCACAGCTAGGCCTACAGCCCCCCTGCAGTGGACCATTATTCCTGTCCCTAACCAGAGGGGCCACTCCCGGGAGGTTATTGAGGACTGCAGAGAGAGAGCCGAGAGGGTGCGGCCCTGGGAGAGGTGAGTCCAGGAGACAAACCTTCCTGCTTGGTAGCTAATGAGGTGACCTCCTGCAGGTCCATTACTTAGCCTTTCCGAGGTGCTTCCTATCTGGAAAGTGGGGCTGCAGACAGAGAGGAGGAAACCAGCGATGAGGAAGGTGGGGAAGGACCCGGGCCTCCAGGCTTTAGTCGTGACCCTCCCCCTCCCAACTAGCGGCACCGCCATTGTTGACACGGAGGTGGGAAGGAACACATCTGCTGGTTCTAGAGAAGCTGGTGAAACAGTCTCTCCCAGGTTTCCTCTGGGGCCTATAGGCTTTTCAGAGGCTGGCCAGCAGCCCCCTTCTCGCCCTCATTCTCCACACGCACCTATGGCCAGCCAAAGTGAAATAATTCTTACAGCCCCAAACGCAGGCCTCCCACTCACCCACCCTCCGCCGCGGGCTGTGCATTTCTGTTTTTGTCTGTTTAGAAAACTCCTTCTTAGTCCTCGACTCTATTCCTGGAAGTCTTTACTTTCCTTCTGACCTAGACAGACCCAGACAGATCTCTTATTCCCTGTTCTGTGCTTCCCAGATGTTCCTCTATTACGGCATCTACCCACCGGTCCTCCCCCCCCCCGCCCCGCCCTCCTGCCCATCCACCACCGCTCTTTCAACTGAACACCCAGGAAGTGCCTCTCTCATCTCGCTGCAGCTCTGGACAAGTCTGGTCTCCTTAGACCACCAGGTCCTAATCTTTTGAGGTTTAGGAACTCTCCCAGAAAAACACACATAAGCACATATATTCATATATATGCTGTCATCTTCAGGGGTCTCTGGTTGTCCCTGGACAGCGGTGGCCCTGGGTTCAGATGCACTGGTAGAAACGAAGGATTTACTGGGTCAGGGATTTAGCTCAGTGGTTCCAGCGCCTGTCTCGAAAGCGCAAGGACCCAGGTTCAATCCCCAGTAACTACATACAATACTGGGCATGGAGACTCACCCCAGCAGCAACCAGTACCACATACCACAGTGCCGGGCGTGGTGGCTCACGCCTGTAATCCCAGCACTCGAGAGGCAGAGGCAGGAGGATTGCTGTGATGTGAGTTTGAGGGTGAGCTCAGGGTCAGCCTGAACTACAAAGTGAGATCCTGTCTCAAAAAAAAAAAAAAGAAGGACTTACTCCCCAGAAGCAGGGGTGGGTGGGGTTCAGTGATCAAGGTTAGGTGACAGTCCTCACCTGTCAACCTCTGAGGGAGGTGTGGAAGACAACCAGGTCCACTGCCATTGACAGATCAATCCTGCTCTCACCCTACCCGGTGCCGGCACCTGAGGGCTTCAGTGGGACCAGGAAAGGCCTGGACCTCAGCCTCCTCCTTTGCCAAAGTCTGGTCCCTCTTGTCCCTTCTACAGGGGTTTTCCCCAAGATTCCTTGCCCCGGGCTCAGACCTCTACCCCATCCCCTAAAGGCCCTGTGGAAGTTCCCTGAGGGCAGGGCCAGTATTTTAACATCTACTATTATTTCCAGCAGCTAGCACTGGGCAGGCACACAGTAAAGGCTCCAGAAACATTTGCTAAATGCATTCTAACACATTTTCCACCGGTCCTTGGTGCTGTCCCCAGCAGGAGACTTCTCATTAGACATCAGGAGGGAGGGATGGCCCGCCAGCAGACGCCAGCAGGACTGGGAGCCGCCAGGCTGTTTCGGGGAACTGTATTAGTTGCCAACAAAACTGTAAATAACCATGGGAACAAGTCACAGTAATGGTTGCTTTGGAGCAGGGGAAGGGCTTGGCTCCCGGGACCTCCGTGGGTGGCCGGGCTGGGCTGCAGGCTGTGGTGGGAACAGCCCATCCTTACAGAGCAGACAGAGCATGTCAAAGCTCCACTTTGGTTTCACTGCTGGAAATTCCTTCTCAGAATAAATTTCTATTAAATAGCTCTGTGTGCCAGGCCTTGTACCAAGGACGAGCCTCAGAAGGCCACGGCTCCGACGCTGGCTGTCCCTCTCCCCTGCTTTGTCACCTTGTGAAACATCCGCATCACTGATATCTATGGAGAACTAATGGCTATGTGCCTGACACTGGGCAAAGTGCTTTACAGTTATTCTGAAATACCGTCATAGTTACTTCAGTGTGAAATATATGTATATACTTCTATTCCTTTCTTATAGAAAACAGGTTCAAAGGGCTCAACAGTGTGCCTTGGTCACACAGATGGAGGGCAGAAGCAACGTCCCCAGGCTGTCTTCTCAGCTACCGTGTGCTTAGTTTCCACAGCCATGAAACAGGTACCACATTGGGTTGCTGAGGTCTGAATAACCTCTGCGAAGAGCCAGAGGTGCTCAGTGGGTGGTTCTGGGTATTAGTTCAGGCTGGCCTCAAACTCATGGTGATCCTCCTGCCTCAGCCTCCCAAGTGCTGCAATTATAGGTATGTGCCATCTCGAATGGCATCTCCTCTGTTCTTTTTTCCCCATTGTCTACCCCTGCCTCTCGCTTTTCCTTGGGCTGGGAGGGTGACTCCAAGGATGACATCTCTGACCTGAAGTCCAGAGGTATCTGTCACATGACCACCACTCCCTAAATAATGGCCCTCTGCATGGATCCAGAGTCCATAGCTGTGGTTCTCTGGACGACGAACTGGGGATGCAACTCAGGCCATCGCTAGCCCGTGATACAGACAGCTGCGGCAAGGACTCACAGCTCGTAGCTGTGTAATGACTCTGGGGCCGCTGGGATTTTCATGGTGGAGTGGAGCAGATCTTCGGTTGGGGAAGATCCCCTGAGCCCCCAAGGCAGACACAGGCCACAGAATGAAGATGCAGGTGCGCAGGCTCTGCCTGACGGCTGAATCTCCCACAGCAAACTCGGGCTTGTTCTCATCCCACCACAACACCAACTGCAGAGGCCCTCACATATCGGGGTCATTCACCTTCCCTCTACTGGAGGCTTCTGGGAGAGGTGGTGGGCATGTAAGCACTTAAAACTGAACCTGCAGGTCAGACTTCCCTTCTACTCCCCTCCTGCAGAAGCCTGGACCAGGGGACAGATGCAACAGCCTTGGAGAGAACAGCTTCCCTCAACCTGCGCAAGCACCATGTTGCCATGGTGACGCCACCCCCCCTGCAGTGGCTGAAGAGAGCATGGGTGGTTCAAGGGATGAGGGTGGACAGTCTGGCCCCAGTGGCCAGGTGACAAGGCACGCTGGGTGGAGGAGGGGAGGGAGCCGTCCTCCAGGCCTCACTGGTAATTGCTGCTAAGTGAGGGGCTGTCATTGAACCCAACATGTGTATGTTGAGGGTTCCTACTCTGCACCCTGTAATTACGGCGCCAGACAGCAGCCGTTGCTCCTGTGTCCAGAAGGGGCGTGGCTGACAGGAAGCTCTTGGCCACCTGAGCCAGTGAAGGGGCCTCTCCTGCCTGGCCCGCCCATGTCATCTGTCATCTGGGCTTTCTTTAATCCTGGCCTCAGAACTCAGAGTCCAGGGGGAGAGGGGAAGAGCCAGATAAGGCAGGATCGGGAGCGCCGTTGGTGCCCTGCCTGTTTGCTGAAGGCGACTGAGAATCTAAGTGGGAAGCCAATCCTGGTTCTAATTCCACTGCACAGAGGTGCTGAGGGCCTGGGGCCAGTAAGTCCGGGCGTGGGACTCAGTACTTCTCAAACGCTTCTGCACCAGAGGTGGCCAAACCCAGACAGCGAGCCAGCTGCTCTGGTAAGGCAGGTTGGACTGGTACGCTGCCGCGCCCTTTTGTTTCCATGTCGTCTGTGGCTTCTCTCATGCTACAACAGCAGAGCTGAGAAGCTGTAACAGATGCCATATGGTCCCCATGCTGAAAATATTTACTATCTGTCCCTTTACAGAAAGTTTGCAGATTGGATCCTACAGTATCCAGTTCTCCAAGGTCTGAATGAGTGCCAGTGGTCCAGCCCGATCAGACCAGTTTTATCCAAGCTCTGTCCTGGTCCTCTTCCAAGGACCTCTTCTGCCCGGGCTTGGACGTTTGCCACAGTGGGGCTGGGTTCGGAGCCAGTGTGAGAGGATGGCGCCACCTGCTGTGAGAGCCAGCAGCATTTTGGGGGGCAGTGCTGCCCCAGGAATGGGCTGCTCTTGCCACAGGGCCCTGGGTTTGTCCCCTACATTCTTCACTTTACTGCACGATAGAGAAGGGATGAACTTGGCCAAGGGAGATGAGCAGAAGGCTCAGAGCCCAGGGGGCAGCACACGGGAGCACGGACCCGGCTAGGAACCCTTGCCTGGCCACTGATTAGGATCTTTATCTTTTTCTACGTTTTGGTTTCTTGGTCATTGAACTGATTTTTAAAATAACAATTTAATCTGTTACCAATATTGGCAACAATCTTTAGAAAGCTTCTGCATAAGTACTGGACCCATTTTACAGATGAAAAAATTAGCAGAGAACATGCAGGATTCATACCTTAAATGTGAAAAATACTGTACTCGGAATACTGTACTCTGTAAATAGTCATTTATTTTCTGCCTGCAGGTGGGGTGGTGCCCCAGGGAGTGGGCACCAGGGCACAAACAGAAGATGAAAGATGCAGAAGGCTGGGTTTCACATCAGCCACTGAGGAGGCACTGGGCAGAGAAGAAGGAGAGAAGCCGTGGCTCTTCTTGTCACACAGGCAGGCAATGCGAGTGGCCAGTGGACCGTAAACCATTTATTTTCAAACTATAAATAAATTTGCTCTGCGAAAGATGCTGTCCAGGTGATGAGGCGCCAGCCTCTCCACGTCCCCTTCCCGACTGCCCCGCAATCCACAGCTGGTCCCTTGGAAAGCTGCTCTGCCTGTGAAACTGGTCTTGGCTCTCAGGGCCTGGCCAACAGTGCAGAATGGGCCTGGTAATCCCCTCCAGGCCTCTGGGACAGCAAGGCTCAACTGCGGGTGTATGTGTGTGTGCATGTGCGTGTGTCCCAGGCTAGCCTAGAACGCATCCCATTGCTCATGCTCTGAAGGGAAGGCGGGAGCCACAGCCCCGCCCCAGCTTCCCCACAGGGTCCCGCCCAGCAGCTCGCAGCTGCTGTGAAGAAATGCCCTGGCCCCAGAGCTGGTGCCCAGCGTGCAGAGTGGCGCTGGTTGCTGGGTAGTCTGCTTCCAAATTCCCTCCAGGCCGGTCACTGCTGGCCCTGGACCAAAAAGTTCTCTTCCTCATTGTCCTCATCCTCCTGCTGGTTGGTTCGGAGCAGCAGCTCCAGGTCAGGGCTGGAGCCCAGGCTCTTGAGAGGTTTAGAACCGCTGTTACCTTGGGGTAGAGAGAGCAGCCTGGACTGGGCATGGTGCTCTGGACATACCCCAACCTGTATGTGCACCAAGTCACCCAGGCCCCTGCCCCTCTGTAAAAGACCCCACACCCGCCTCTCCCAGCGGACTGCTGGTGGCAGTCCCAACACACACATTTGTGAGCTAACATAACAGCCCACAAGAGAAGGCTGGCCTATGGGGACAACCACCAGATGCCACCACATGGGGCTCTCCTGGGTACCGCCAGAGATGGGCAGAGGGGAAGTCAGAGGCAGTAACAGTCTTGAGGACAAGGATGGCAGAAATTACCTTTGGAGTGCAGGGCTTTGAGGGCCACATGGAGGGAGATTCCCAAGAGGCAGAGGGCGAAGCCCAGCCAGTTCACCAGGCTGATCTGATCGCCCAGCAGGTGAGCCGCCAGCAACAGAGTGCAGACCTCCTGGGGACAGAGGGGCAGGAGAGATTGCTCAGACTCTGGCCCTTCACAAGGACACTCAGAGGTGGTCCAGAAGTGCCCCAGGCAGGGCAGAATTAGGGTTCACACTCTCTGTGGAACTGTCAGGAACAGAGGCGAAGCAGACCAGGCTGGGCGCAAGGCTGCATGCAAATCCCGCATCTCCACTGAAGCGAGGGAGAACGGCCCCTGACGACAGCAATGCAGAGGGCATCTTTGCCTCCATGGGCAGATGTTGTGTCACATGGGGCTATAAGGACACACTGTCCCGAGATGCTTCACAACTGGGACTGCAGAGACCACCGGTCAGACAAGTCATTCTGAGAGCCACACTCCTGCCTCAGGCTCTGGCTGGCAGCCAGAAGACCTGTGGGGAGACCTGCATTTCTGTTCTAGGCAGTGCTCCAGTATGTGCATGCTGGTCTAAGAGAAAATTCCCTGTGTGTCCCTGAGGAGGGAGGACTGGGGAAATGGAGATGGGAGGAGTAAGAAGAGAGGGGAGAAGGAAGAGGAAGGATGGGGTGTACCCTTGAGGGGGTGGTAGAGGCAAGACTGGCAACACAGGTCGCCACACAGGATGTGACCATCCTTTCTGTGTCCACAGCAGACAATGCCGGTCCATTACGGATGAGGCTTCTCATCCTGCGGCTCCAGCCACTGCCACATGATCTGAGCTGGCCTCGAGGTCAAACCCAGGACTAGTGGAGTCGGGCCTGCCTTTGAAGCCCTCGCTGCTGTCCCCTGGGTAGGTCCACCTCTCCATTGCCGGGGGAAGCTCACTCACCCACAGCAGTTTGGGGATGGCATAAACACAAGCATGGGGCTGTCACCTGCCAGGCACTTCTGTCTCTTCTCCAGGGGGCCTGGGGTGGAGGATCTGGGACAGAAGCTGCTGGTAAGAAACCTTATGGGCTCCCCCTAAGAAAGGACTGGGGTCACCTTACAACTGTACCTTGAAAATGCCAGCAATGGAGAGAGTGAGGCTGGAGGTTCTGGAGACCAGGAGGAACTCAGAGAAGCCCAAACCAAAGGCGAGAATCCCGCCAAGGAAGAGGCTCCCAAGCACCCGTAGCAGCAGCCCCGTGTCCTGGAAACGGAAGATTTTCTCAGACGTGGACAAATGGAGACCTGAAAGCAATGGAGGGGAGAGAGCAGGAGGCCAGGCCTGGAGCACCTCAGTGCACCCTGGCCGTCAACCTGGTGAGAGGTCATTGCTGCAGTAAACACCACGTGCTGCTGCCTGGCTATAGCCAGAGAAAAACAACAGAAGGTCCCAAATCATCCCACAGATGGCCTGCGACCTGGGGACACTGCTGGGGGAACAGGGGTGGCTAGTCCCAGGGCAACGCAAGTCAGCGGCCCTGCAGGGCTGTGACCTGAACTCACGGTGGCAGCAGAGGGGCTGACACTGCGCAGAAAACCCACGGCAGAGCGTCGTCTCTCAGAACATGTGCCTTCAGTGCTAGGGCTTGAATCTAAGGCCTCATGCACGCTACGTTTGCACTCTGCCACTGAGCTGCATCCACAGCCCGGGTCTAAGTCTTGCTACTGCAGAGCTGTGGGACTTGGGGCAAGTTGTCCCTCCCAGGACCCTAGCTTCTTCTCTGATAAAACAACAGCACTGGGACTAGCCTGGTTTTTCCAACAAGCAACCTGATTCACTCGCCTGAGGAAATGACTTCCTGGGTCTTTCCCAGCAGCAGCCAAGTCCCAAGTGCCTTATCAGCTGGGGGAAAAGTAAGCCCCACACTGGGCACAACAGACACCTGTGGGAGCTGGAAACACCTGAGAACTTGGGGAGTTTTGGAGGGAAGCACCGAAGAAATATGGAGTGACACCCCAACCCCGGGCCAGCAGCCTCCAATGTAGGGCATTTTGTTTGGTGCTGGACTCAGCAGTACTGCAAAAGCGTTGGCAAATTGAAGGAAATTCGGGGAAGAGCAACATAAGTAATGAAGGCGCTTGGGGGATTAATTTACCAGAAAAGATTAAAGGAGCTAAATCCATGCAGCTTTGCTAAGTGGTGGCTACCAGGGGCTTTCGGATGAGATGGTGCAGATGCCCAGGGAGGGAGGGGATGAATGTGGCGTCTGGTACAAGAGGGTATAATGAAGGAATGGGGAGAGATTTTAAAAAGGAAAAACATGAGGCTCTGAACAGAAGTTTCCTGGACAACGGGGTTGCAGAATAATTTTCTCAGGGAGGCTGGAGACGCTTCACTGCTTGAGACTTAAATGGATGTGGGACAGAATTTTCTGTAATGACCCTGAGGATAGTCGGGACTCTGGGAAGAAGGATAAATAGATAGAGGACAAAGACTAATCCCACAACACAGGAGGAAAGAAGGTGGCGCTGTACCGCCCACCCTGTGCAGTTCCCCTTGCCACTCCTGTTCTCTGGAAGCTAAAAGGGAGGGGATTGAGAACTCCAGGCTCTTGCTTGCTGGCTGCTGCCCCTCCCCCCAGGCCCACCTTTTGCTGCCCCAGCCAAGACTCCCTCAACACACACACTGCTGCATGCCTGGTCCCAGCTGAACCTCCTCCTCCACCTCCCAGGACACCCCATGCCTAAGCCCACCCACATTCCACCCAACCTCCAAAATACACCATCTGGGAGTGCTGTCCGAGGTGCCGTAGGGACAGTGCTAAGAGGGGACCTGACCGCTTGGAAGCCAGGAGGCTGGATCTAAACTTGGCTTGTGCCTCAGTTTCCTTCACTTGTGAAACGGAAATAGTAATGGCACTGTGCTTTTGGTTTTGGGGAGGATTAAATGTGGGAGCACGTTAATGTGTACTTTCAGGCTCCGTGCAGTCAGTCTCTGTCCCTCTACTGTGTATGTAACTTTCTCTGCAGCACTTGTCACACTGGATTCTAGCCAGTTTGCTTATGTGTCTGTCCAGACCCAAACTATGGCTGCTGCACTGTGCTCAGAGCAGGTATTTGGTATTTGTTATGCCAAGGTGCCCAGGGTGGAGGACCCAACATACCTTCAAAGATGGCAAACAGAGGGAAGAGCCCTAGAAACATGAGTGGCTGCAGGTGGAACATAGTGTCGATGGGGTTCTGGAGGCCTGCAGGGTGGGGACAGGGCCATCAGGTGTGGCCTGCGCCTACGCAGCCCCCAGCCTTCCTGTGCCAGCCCTGGTCACACGCACTCACCCAGCTCGGCCTTCTGCAGGAGCATCTGGGTGAGGGTCCAGCGAATGCCACCGATGAACGAGGCCCCCAGCACCAAGGCAAAGCCCTCCACATTGAACTGGGTAGACTTGTAGGTGAACATGAAGAGGCCTCCAGCAATAAGCAAGACCACCAGGACCAGGGCTGCACGCTAGGAGGACGGGGAGCAGGTGCAGCTAATTCAGGGGGCTCCAGTACAAAAGTCCATCGCCCTGGCCGCTTCTTCCATTCCCGTCCTCCCAGGGTCACCAGGCAGTCCCTGCCCATTGTTATACCCAGCTCTGACATTTGAGCTGGGTGTTCCCCATTTCCACACCTGCTCTGAGATACTCAAAGACTTGTCTGACATTTGTCCCAGGCCGAAAGTCTCTCCCTGCCCTCTGGGCCCAGCTGCAGGGCTGCTGGCTCACACCCTGGGGGCTCCCTGGGACTTAGTCCCGATGCACCCTCATGCTTTCTTCTGTCAGTGTCTTGCTGTGCTTTCCAAATGTGCTGCATCCTGCCCTTGTTTAGGTCCCTTCTTAGAAAAGGAAGTCTCTGCCACCTGGCCTGGGCCTGTCTGCTCTGCTATGTAGCCTGACAAGCCACTGCTCAGTTCCCTCTTTTATTCTTGCATCTATGGGGTGGCAGGGGCAAGAGGTGCACAGGCCTCACCAGCTCCTCCAGCTTGAAGATCAGAGAGAAGATCAAGATGAACAGGACGGCTGAGGATTTGGTCATTGTGTACCTAAAAGCAGAAATTACCCACAAAGCACTGCTGGGTCTTGGGGTTCAGAGCCACCACCCAGAAAGGAGCCCAGAGCACAGATCAGTGGGCTGGGAAAAGGAAGGGAAGGGGCAGACCCCTGAGGTTCCACAGGGCAACTGCCACTGTCCAGGTTAGGAGGGCAACACAGGGACAAAGGCCAAAAAGAGCTGGCCTGTCTTCTGGGCTGACAGGTGACCTTTTACCAGAAGAAATCTCTCAAAGGTCTCTGACTATCACCAGGAAGACTTGCTGAGTCCTATTCCTTACCTAGACCTTGGCTAAGACCAGGTAGGGAAGAGGGACAAGAAAACAGAAAGGACAAAGGCAGAGACTGTTTCTGAAGCAAGACCTTGAAGGACGACCACACGACCCACGCCCACCTGGAGCTCCGAGGCGCTTACACCCTATGACCAGCCCCTCCTCTCCTCGCAGCTCCATAGCCTGTTCACCCCACGGGGGCAACTGAAACTGCTGTTTGAACCCCTGGTTTCCCCCAGCTGCCTGGCAGGCAGGCATGGCACCCCCTCTGCACTCGGCTTACGGAAAAGGCTGGAGACTTCCTGGAGAGCTGCTGGGTGCCAGCGAGGAGCTGAGAGAGCAAGAGCTGGTCCCAGAGGGTGATGGAGTAGCTGGCCCATCGGCCGCGTGTGCAGACAGCCAGCTGGACAGACAGAGCTTGAGCCTGAAGGGAGGCTGCAGGGAGTGGCCGGTACTCACAGCGAGACAGTGATGTAGAGGAAGCTCCAGTTGGACAAGCCCACGTCAAGTGCTGTTGCCAGTGCTGCGGAGACAAGGGGCAGCTAGGATACCCAGGCAGCGTGGCTGGTACATTCCTTGGGTTCCTCGGGGATCCTTCTGGGAATCTCAGGCTTTCCTTTCCACCGGCAACTAAATGGCCAACACCTAGCTACATGTGTAGGCGGGGCAGCACCGGTCTGGAGCCCATCCCAACTTGGGCATTGTGACCCCCAGCTGTTTACTGGTCTAAAGGTCAATACCCACAGTGGCGCTGACCTGACCCTGTCACTTTCCCAGGGAAAACCCTTCTCTAATGGGGTGACGCCGGCTCGGCAGAAGTGGGCCCTTCAGGACCAGACCCCTGCTAGTCCCTGGTTTCTCAGTCCTCACACGTCCTCTCACCAAGTCCTCAGCCTCTCAGGACATTCTGAACCTCACTTGCTGCCAGGCCCCACTCCCAGGCCTGCAGAGTCCTACCCACTCTCAGGTCTCACGGACTGAGCACTGGTCTCGGGAATCTTCCTATCGGTGCTGGCCGTCTGGGCTACCCCCTTCCTCTGCTCCACCATGTCTGTATGGTCCTGTCATGGCACCACCAGGGTGGGACCCCCAGCCACACTCCAAGCGGCTGCGTGAAGGTGCAAGGGGAAGGGCTGGGGCTCAAGGCCAGGAGCAACTCTCTGGCTCCTGGACTGGCTGTCCATGGCGTTCCTCCTGCCAGGCACATACCTGTGGGGGCCACTCTTCTGAGGTAGTCGGTCCAGCTCAGCACCACGCGGGCCCTGTGGCTGGAGCACTGAACCAGGGCCCTGGATAGGGCGGAGAAGAGGAAGATCACGGCCAGGTGCAGCATCGTCATGAAGAGGGGGAAGTGGAAACTCTGCAGGACCCAAGGCAGGGGCTCAGCTCGGTGCACACAGCCTGGTCCTCCTTGCCTTGCTCCTCCCTCTACCTAGTGCAGGGGTCTGAGTCTGTAGCTGGCAGTGCAAGGGGGTCTCAGTTGCATCACAATCCCATATAATGAGGATTTAGTCCCCATTTTAGAGGTCATACAGAAAAACAGTAGCCCAAGGGCTCACTCGCAGCCCTGGGCTGCACCCAGCACTAACACAACTGCCAGCTACCTGCTCAGCTTGGCCCAGGGCAAGAGCTGCTGTGTTCCCAACACGGCCGAACAAACCCTGCCCACCATCAGTCCAGGCCTGCGCTGGCCAAGCCTCTAGTTACCTTTGTCAGCCATTTATTGTAGAAGGTGATGCCAATGGAGAAGCAGTAGTACAGAAGAACCAGCCCCAGAGTGAACACTGCCTTCCACACAAAGGCCAGGTCGAGGGCCCAGCGCCCCATCCGGGGAGGCCGCAGTGCCCAGCTCCTGACCAGCAGGGATAGGCACCTTCAAGGTGGTTCACAGGAGGAAGGATAAACTGGACCCCGACTTTCAACAAGCAGGTCCTCCGGCTGCAAGAGCTCTCTCTGTCTCCATGGTTCTGCGCCCCGGAGGGTCCTCACCTCAGAGGCTGGTGGCCTGAGCTGACCAGTTCCATGCTGAGCCGGACACAGAGCTCGGGGTCCTGGGTCCACTGATGAAAAGACCAGAAAGTGGCTATGGTAGCTCATGCACAGCCAGGCCTGGGAGCCCAGCCCCACCCAACCAGATACTCAGAGAGCTCTGCCATTCTCCTGTCACCTCAAACGGTTCTCCACAGGTTGCCACCAAAGTGACCTTTTCACAGGCAAATCAAATCATGTCTGACTGTTCAGCATTCTCATAGCCAGTGTCCTCATATGTGTTATATGTAAACACAGAGCAATGCTCTTATGATAAAGGTCAATGTCTTTCCTGGGGTCTGGAGGGCCTGATTTGGCTCAGCCCCATGCTCCCTGGGGCGGCCTGCGGCTGTTGCTCTCCAGATGGCAATCCTTCTCAAGGATCAGGTGCTCACCCTTCATTCAGTCCGACCTCAGGTCTGCTACTTGTCTCTGGCTCAAATGCCACTTCCTCAGAGATATCCCACCCCCAATGAACACAGGGGGCCTTCGAGGCTCCCCTACTCTTGCTTCATAGTACTTATGTGAGGCGTGACTTGAGTACTATCTGTGTCCTGCAAGGCTGTACCATGAGGGCAGGGACAGTCTGTCCATACGTGCCTTTTGTGTACTGGCAGTGTGTAATGCTCCCTTAGGTTTGATGGCTCAGAGTGCCCCTGGCTTTCAGGGAACTGATCTGGGCTTTGTAATTAAAAGTACACCAAGAGGACTGGGGATTTAGCTCAGTGGTTCTGGAGCCTGCCTTGCAAGTGAAAGGGTCCAGGTTCGATCCCCAGTAACCACATACAACAATGCTGGGTGTGGGGGCTCATGTCTATAATCTGAGAACTCAGGAGGCAGA
This sequence comes from Petromus typicus, assembly GCA_004026965.1. Lineage (NCBI taxonomy): Eukaryota > Metazoa > Chordata > Mammalia > Rodentia > Petromuridae > Petromus > Petromus typicus. Next base: position 30,871 of record PVIR01001559.1, on the reverse strand, counting down.
AGCTGGAAGGAGGATTGCTGTGAGCTCAAGGCCGAGTTCAGGACCAGCCTGAACTACAAAGTGAGACCCTGTCTCAAAAAAAAAAAAAAAAACAAACAAACCAAGAAACCCACACCTACCTGGCCCTGAGCACTTAAGGCCCCCAGGCCGGGAGGAGAATGCACATCTGTTTCCCTGGGGAACCTAGGCTGTGTGTTGTCACACTTGTCTCTTCACGTGAGACCTTTCTACCTACTAAAATGCTATTCCTTTTGGAAGCCTTCCCAGAACCGTCTGCTTGGACCTCCAATCTGTGCCTCTTTCTGAAAGGGTAGATTATATCCTGTTCCACACACTTGGAAACCTGTAGAGTCACTTCCCCTCCCCCAAGCAAACTGGAAGCTGGCACTAGGCTTTGTCCAAAGGGCTCCTGAGGGCTGTACTTCTCCTCAGAGGAGCTCTGGAAACCCGCAGTGGTGAACTAGTGGATACTCCTAGTATAGAGTAAGCAATTCTACATTTACCAGACTTAGTCACATATGGTTCATTTGTTAACCTAGAACCCTACTCAGCTATGTGTTACATATGTTTACATAGGTGTTATATGTAAAGGCAGAGTAGTTTTTCTACATTTCCAGGAAAAAAAATTAGCATGGACACTGCTGTGGAACCAAGAGTTTCAGTTCTGGAGAAGCTGCACTGAGCACAGCCGGGTGCTCCTGGTTTCTGAGCCACCAACAAACCACGCTCTGGCTCTCACGGCCTCAGAAAGCTACAGGGCTCCTCATTCCGACTATGGTGCTGCTGTGCCCAGAAACGTACAAATGGAACACATTTTCTTTTACTGTAAATTACTTTCCATTGTATTATACTTAGGGCAACACTGATTTTCTGAAAAATTATGTGTAGGCAGCTTGTACTAATCACAGGTTTCACTTTAGGCTAATAAAGGGGCTGTTATGAAATTATTTATTAAGGGTGTGTTACATCCAGTGGGTTGAGTGTCACAGAACGTTACTGTCTCCATGTTGCCTCCCTCCTTGAAATCCTTAGAGCAGACATCTCCCCTGTAGGTACCCTGGCTCGGACTCCGCATGGGCTCCAGAGACTCAGCCAGCTGCCTACCTGGCCTCATCACTTGCATGTCTAGTGCCTGGCATCTCATATCCAGTGTCCAACATGGGCTCATTTCCTACCCCCACTGCGAGCCAAATCAGTTCCCCTTCACACTTCCCAGTATAAGGCACCATCATCTGTCTATTCTCATTCTTGATTTCTTCTCTTCAGCCCATGCTCAATTACTATCAGCTCTAGCTTCAAAGTATGGTCACATCTTCTGACCCACAAGCCTGTCATCCAAGCCCCTATCCTCTCCCTAGAGGTCTGCAGGAATCCCCTGCACAATTCTCCCCATTCCTCCTGCTACTCCAGCTACACTGCTGCTTGCACAGCTAAGGTGGGGTATGCAGGCCTCAAACAAGCCCTCAAGGCCCACATCCTTGCTCTACCACGAGGCTTGTCATCTCTTGATTTGGTTTTGGTGCTGGAGTCCAACCCAGGGCATCACACATGCTAAGTTTGTGTTTCACTACTGAACTTCATCCAAGCAGCCCAACGCTGGTTCTTCAAATTTCTAGGGCCAAATAAATCTCTGTAGGATAAGGCCTGTCCCTTTCACTATAGGATATTTAACAGCAGCCCTGGCTTCTACCCCTAATATCAAAAACATCTTTACATCAAATTCAAAATTGTACCCAGACATTGTCAAATATTGTCTGGGGAACAAAAATGCTCCCTGCTGCTATCAAGAGGGCTTTCTTCCTCGCCCTTGCTTTCTGGGTCCTTCCTGAGACTTCTAAGCCAGAGGCGTTGTCCTGGCTTCTATCAAGCAATTTCCTGCACTTTCTACTTTTGCTGTAGTTCTCCCTCCAACTCCTTAATGCCTTCCTTCCATGTTCAAATCCCGCCTCTCCTTCAAAGAGCTTGTCTAGGTTTCCTGGCTACAGGAAATTTCACTTTAATACATAGGGGCACTGTCTCCAAGTTTTATTTATTTATTGGAACAAGCAATTGAACTCAGGACCTTGCACCTGTCAGGCAGGTGGTAGCACTTGAGGTAAATCCTGGCCCCTATCTCAAAGTTAACAAGACTCATTATCTTTTTTTTTTTTAGACAGGCTGTCGCTTTGTAGTTCAGGCTGGCCCTGTGCTCACTATGTAGCACAGGCAAGCCTAGAACTCACAGCAATCCTCTGCCTCTGCCTCCTGAATGCTAGGATTTCAAATGTGAGCTATCATGCCCAGCATTGTGGTATTTGGTGCTGATTGCTGGTGGTAATTGTTGTATATGGTTACTGGAGATTGAACCTGGGCCCTTGCTCTTGCAAGACAGGTGCAGGAACCACTGAGCTAAATCCCCGGCCCATGACTCATTATCTTATTAGCATTCAGAACACCTACCCCAATACCAGACCTCGGCTAGAAGTGCCCTTTGAAATCACAGAGCCAACTCACTCAATGAGCATTCATTAAGTACCCCTATAAACCTACCATTGGATACAGATAAAAAATTGATAAGGTCCTCACCCTTGCTCTGTGGTAAACAAAATCAGGCTTAAAGGCTGAACTGCCCTTTTCAACCTCACTTGCTCAGGAAAGGAACTCTATATTTTACCTCACTTTCCCAAACTGCAGCTTCACGAGGAACAAGATCCACAGCAGCACAGGGCTAGTGCATCGTCCTCGCACCTGGGTCTCTCAACTTCCCCACCTCTTCTCAAAACTGTGGGCTTTGAAGTGAGAGACCCGGAAGCAAATCCTGCTCCTTCTACACACCATTACCTGATTCTACATCATCTGACTTCTGCACTCAGTTCCTCCAGCTCTAATGGTGAATAAAAGGGAGTCAGGGGCATCAGGTCCAGCACGTGAGGGGGCTCAAGGTCGGGGCTCACTTGTCTCTAGGCCAAACTTCCCCACAGGCCTCTGCACAGCGGGCTCTACCCCTTATTTGCCTCATTTTAACCAGCTCTTATTGCCCCTGAGGCATTACACTCCCTCCCAGATGCCCATAGGGGCCAAATCTGTTCTATTTCTACACAACTAACAACTTCCTTCTCCTGGAGAAACTTCTTGGGTGTCACTAACATCACTGTCTCTTGGTTTTTCTTCTGCTTTTCTGTACATTTTTCTTGGTCGTCGTGGCTGACACCATCTCTTCAACTCAACTTGTGAACCTGAACGCTGGACCCTGGCTTCTCCTTTCTCAGTCTTACCCCACCCTAAGTAAACTCACACCACTCCATAGACTCAAGTTCTGTATTCTTTAGCTCCAACCTCCTGTGAGCACAGACTACTGTAGCTAACTGTAACTTAGCTGGTGGCTGCCCTCTAGATACCTACACCTTAAGGTAACCTAAAAAGCTATTCTAATTATTCCTCATGCCTCCAATCTGTTCCAAAGTACAGCAATTTGGAAAGTGCCACCATAATATACCTGATTAAGCCAAACGCAAACATCAAAGATCAAAGTCTTCTTTGAGCGCCCGTCTTACTTCCTTCATTCCTCACATGCTGGCCTGTCACTTCCACCTCAGTTAACTCTTATGCCATGCACTTTTCTCGAGGCTTTCGCTCCCACAACCAGTCTAGTACCTTTCACCTACTTGCCGGGGTTGGGCTCCCAGCTGGTCCCGTTTCCTCTTTTGCCTCCACACCGTGGAGTGCACAAAGTAGCCAAAGATGACTTAAACACACACAGCAGTCCTATCCCTTCGAGGGCTGCTTCCACTCCTACGCTCAGGCCACTAAGGGAGGCCTCCACGATCTGGTCTCTGTTACCTTATCCTCCTACTCCTGCCCCCAGCACTCACTACCGTGACTTCTTGCCGTTCGCCGACACACCAAGTCAGCGTCCTTCTCGGCACTTGCGGTTCCTGCTGCTCCTAACTCCTGCGTGCCAGGACTCTCCTCCCAGTCCTCGTGGCACTTCTCACCGTCTGCCTGACGTTTCCGTGTTTGCTCACGTGTCCCCGCCCGCCCCACCCCTACGGCAGGGCTTAGCCTCTCCGCTGCAGGGCCGCGTGGGGATCCTGCCTGGCCCGGGCATCTCTCGTAGGGGAACAGACGCCGGGGAGGCGACCTGCGGGAGGGTGGCTGGGGACCCCTTTCCCTCCACACACGGAAAACTGAGGCCCAGAGCGGGCAGGAGCACACGCTTATCCCACGCCAACGCACAGGGTCAGTCCTCCGGCTCCAGCGGCGACCCCTCCAGCCCAGGAATGCTCGCAGCACCCACGCTCACCTCCGCCCTGGGCGCTCCCGGGGATCCTCCTGCCGGAAATATGAAGTCAGGCACCGCCCCTGCGCCGAGGGAGGGGCGTAGCTTCCGGCGGAAGTCAGTGAGTGGAGGGGCGGGGCTGCGCACTTGCCTTCTTGGCGCGGGGACCTCCATGATTGGGTCTTCTAAGCTGCTCGACTCGAGGCGAGCACCCCTTTGGGCTGGAATGGTGTTTCCTGCGTTTCAGGGGGTACTTGCCCTGGAGCCCTGCAAACAAGTGCATATTTAAGAAGGTCACCCGCCTACATTTGTTCAATTGTTTAGGTCCAGTGCAGTGCTGGACAGTTGTGGAAGGAACCACGAAAACAAATGTCTCATGGACTTTTTCTTCTTTGGAATCCAAGCCGGTGAGGAGTAATGTCAGGGGCATTAAATTATTTTTTTATTTTTATTTTTTGGGGGGCATTAAATTTTGACCTGGAAGACTCAATTAATAATAAACACGTATGAAATATTTTCTGCATGCACAAAGAATTATATAATTTTAAGAAGCTGAATAGGGTGGGTTGTGTTGGTGCAAAGCCTGTAATCCCAGCACTTGGGAGGTTGAGGCAGGTGTAGCCTGTGAGCTCGAGGCCAGCCTGGCCCACATGGTGAGTTCAAGGCCATCCCTAATTAAACAGCGAAACCCTATTTCAGAAACAAGTTGAATAGGGTAAGAGCATCTAAAAGGAAACAGAAGAATCCCAGAGGGGATAGGAAGGCTTCTACCTTACTGGGAACCCAGGTTGTTCATAAACGAGGCTAACAAAAACTATGGCGAAGTCACCAAAGGTTGTAGTGGCTTCAGAATGCCAGCCTGGAGCATATGATTCATTTTGCAGGATGGATTAAAAAGGGCTGTGTGCGTGTACAGGGAATGCCATTTTTAGAGCAGCTAGGCTAGGGCTGTACACTGAGGCTGTTTTGTGCTTTTTGTCCTCTTAGCTGCTTCTTCCTGGGTTCTGCACTAAGGGACTGGCTGCAAACGTGGATCCTTACAAATGACTCAGCTGGGCTCCTGACCCCTCTGAACAGAAGGCCCAAGTGTAAGCAGTGCTTTGTGCAAATTGCTGCTGTTGCCTCTGCCAGCTGGCGTTAGACAGGCATTAGTTCATTCAGTGCTTACCAAGCACCTACAATGGCACCCAAGGTCTTGGCTTTATTCAGTTGTCAAGGCCTGTATTGCATGTATTTTCTATGCCTTTTGAAAGAGCTTGCCCTCACCCCCTTCTCCCTTAGAGGCAAGAGAGAGTATCTATTTTCATCATTTGCCTCATTCAAGCTTCCCAGCTACCAAGGCCACCGATTGGAGGAACAGCCTGAAGCACCAGCTGGAAGGCTGGGCACTAAGCACCGGCGACACACTGGCTGAAGAACATGTCTTCTTTGTAAAGCACAAGTATTCGAGCTGTTCCCCAGCTGTATCTTTGGCACAGAGAAGAGGGCGAATGTGTTCACGGGCGGTACAGTACGCCTTTCCCTGCTGTACCCTGCCATGCTGAGCAGGAACTGCTTTGTCCCACTGCAACAATCTGCAAACACCTCCAAGCAGCAGGTGTTGAGTACGTGGTGGGGGTGAGGTGGACACCGGAGGAAGGCGACTGAGGGCTCCAGCTGGAGTCTCCCAGGCATAATGAAATGAAGATAATCTCCACTCTTGGACAGGGAACAAGTGCAGACAAACAGCTGTTAATGGAACTAGTCTGTACAGGAAAGAGTATTTATTGAAAACATGGTTACTGACAGGAAGCTCCTGCTGCTTTCTGGTTACACTCTTGGCTCACAATTGTGAGCATTACCCTCCCCCCCGCCAAAAAAAAAACCATTCCATCCTAGGATAGGTAGATGTTATATAAATATATATACATGTCTGTATAAGTATGGCCTATAGTAAAGAAAATATATAGTACACTCTTCATTGGGTAGTACCTACCATGCCAGGCTACAAATACTGAATGCCACTGTGTTAACATGTCCAAGGAGAGAGGCTGTGTGTGTGGTTCAAGTGCTGCAGCACCAGGGCAGCTCCATAGCACAGGTGTGGCCTCAGCCAGCTCCCTGAAATCACAGCCAGTAGCAGAAACCACAGCACTAGGAAAGAGAGGAAGGGAAGGTAAACCTAGAGTCTGGAAGGCTGAAGGGAGGCAACCTGGACTGGGCTGCAATTCAGGTTAGTGGGAGATTGCTCCCCGAGGAAGGATAAGATAGAAACGTGGGGTGGGGTTGGAATCTAGTGACCTCACCACAGTCTAGCCCTGGTCTCAGCTGGGCTTTCCCTGCAGTGTCCCTGGAGATCAAGAGGGCAAGATTTAGCCCGTAGGTCTCTGCCTGGCCAGCATGAGACAGAGAGACTGTAAGGAGAACTTTCCATCTGCATGAGCTAGGAAAGAGCTGACAGCTCCAGAGATCAGAGATGTTAAAGTCAAACCTTAGAAGCAGCAACCTCTTGGCACCAGATGAGGCTAGAAGCCCTTGCAAAGAAGACACAAGCAAAGGCCCAAGGCCTGAACTCAGACCTGAGCCGCAGGCATGAGCCATCCAAAGGCAGTGACTCCACACCTCTCAACACGCCCCGCATGCTGGTCCTCGGCAGGCAGCCTTTCCTGGGCCAGTTCTGGCTCACATGGGGTCCGGCCAACCCGAGAGCAGTCTCAGAAGGAACGGGATGAGGACTATTGTTAGACCCAGTTCAAACTGCAGTTCGGGGCGGGAGGCAAGGGAACCTGCTGTTCATTTCTCATGGCCCAAACTCAGGCTTCACGGTGACAGAGGGGGCAGAGCACCCTGCCTTCATGACTCCTGGGGGACAGGGCCCAAGAGGAATGTTGGTGAGTCTGAAGAGTGGCTGGTGTTCACTGGTCACCATCATCACTACAGATTCTGTACAAGCAAATGACAAGGCACCAGATTGTGCGTGCCACTCCTAGGCCCCAATCCCTTCCTGGGTACAGTGGTCTCCGGCTCCGGGCTCAGCCATAGTGATACACAAAGTCATAACTGCTGGGCTCCTTGGGCACAGGTGGTGGCGCTTCAGGAATCTGGATGTTTTCTAGGTCGAGGAGCCGCAGCTTCATCTCCATACTCAGCAGTGTATCCAGGTCACTCTTGGTCAGCTCACTGGACATGTCCTTCCCAAGAAGGGCACTGAGGCCATCAATCCAGATGCAGTACTGTGGGAAGCAGGCAGCACAGTGTTACACGGTAGTCTTAGGCTGCAGATCCTGCCAACTGGGTTCTGATGGGACTTCACAGTCCCTCTGGCACTATTCAGACAGGAAAAACTGATTTGGAATAACAGCAAAGATAAATTTGGAGGAGATCATTAGTTTTTCAAGAGACCTGGTTTTTATGAGGGCTTTACATTAAAACTCCTTAAAACAATATGAGATGTAATAAAAAATGCAATGAAAATTGAGCGTATCACCTGCCTGCAGTTAGGTACACAATCAGAAGTGATCATCATAGCCATTCAATGCCAACCACTCCCCCAAATTACAAACAGGAAGGGGATAACATATATAAAGTTTAAAAAAATTTAAAAAACAGATACAAACAAGAACACTGTAGGATCTCAATGTTGTTTTAAAAGTAAATAAAAAATTAGGCAGGAGGGTCTCATGATAAGAAGGAAGAGTACAGAATCCCTAACCCTCTGTCCCCTCTTGCGGTCTCCCTTTGTTCATGCCTTGCTCACTCAAGTTCCCTCTTTGCTCATTTCCGCCCAACAAAACTTCAGGGGTGGCTCAGGCTCTGCCTATGCAGCTCCTTATCCGAAGCCCCTGGTTCCCACCGAAAGCTTAACAGGCCTGCAGGGCTCCACTGCAGTTACTCGCTTTCTCCAGTCTGGTATTTTCCAAGGCTGCAATGGAACTGCAAACCCTTTGTCAGAAGAACCAGGTCTATCTGGTTTCAAAGTGCAGGCAGGACCCACTGCAGCATGTGCCTGGGTGGGGAGGACCTGTCATGTCTGTCTGGGTAGGAGGCCGTGGTGAAACTGAAGAGAGGACTTCCCATGTCCCAGGCAAATAAGTCATCTCTACATGGTCCTATCTTTCTAATGACAACCTACAACTGGTGCTGAAGAGTAACGTGGAGAGCTCAGTGCAGGGAAGAGGGCCCTGCTGCGTGCAGATCCCTCGTGCCCACTGATGCTTCATGATCCGCCTTGGCCATGGGCCTTTAGGGGGTGCGCCTGTTCTGTGCTCACCTCCCGCACCTGCTGAAGAGTCAATAGGTCTGTGTTATCCAAGGCAGTGCTCACCTCATACTTATTGGGAGCGATGAAGTTTAAAGTCTCATCAGGGTCATACAGGATGGAGAATGCCAATTCCAACACCTCCTAAAGGTGAAAGGGTTTTGATTACTTAGAACAGTGAAATGGCCTGAAGTCTGCATGCCAAAATCTTGGCCAAGTCTGGTGATTTGGCATAGCACCAAATGTGTCCCTTAGCCATGACATCCCTGAAGTCCTAGGCATGCGTATAGGTATGACTAGGAATGAGGCCCAGCCTTAACCAACCAACTCATCCACTCTGTGCCTAAGTCATGTCTAAGATACTGCGATACTTTAAAGGTGGGGGAAAAACTGTTTCCAACACTCAGATGAACACCAGAGTTAACGACTGAATGAACCCTGATGTTTTCTCTCTGCATTACAAAGATGACAGACTTATCTTTCTCTCATGTTGTAACTGGCACAAGAAGTGTTACCAGCTTAAAACAACATAATGAAAGCAAATTACAGATCAAGGCAGGACAGTCTGAACATCTACAAAATAACTGCAAATGGACCAAAACAAATACAGTTTGCTGAAATCCCTAAAATTCATAGTGAAAAAAAAAAAAAAAAAAAAAAAGCACAGACAATTTGTATACCAGGGAACTAACTTGCTGTTTTAAAGGTAGGCACATAAAAGAAGAATCAAGCATTGATCTTCTTTTCTTACATAAATGGCACCACTGGGAAACTCCTAGCAGATAAGGGCCAGTTTCTCCTCTGAGAAGTGGTCCAGATTATAAATAAGAAGGAACAAGTGCAGGAGAACATCACTAGTTTGCAAACCTTAACTTACTCATGAACTGAGGAGGGAGCAGCAACAGTCTGCTGACGCGACACCCAGACGTTACGGGCCTCTTGAGGGAGCATAACACTATCTGTGACGTGGTCTTGCCAGTAAAAAAAAGTTACATCTCAACCAATTCAAACCTCTAGATCCCTCTACCAATTTACAGATCTGGGACAGGGAATAAGTTAATCTACTCCAGGGGGAGACAGTCAGCATAATCTGGACTCTGGGAAACTACTAAACAAGCAACCTGGTTTCTTCAACTAATAAACTGCAAAGAAAATAAGATGAAAAAGATGGAGGGGAACTTATGAATGAAGAAACTTAGACTCTTCCTAATGTGCAGACCTTATTTGAATTCTGATTTAAATACTCTCTACATGGGTACGAGTGTGCATGTATGTGTAGTAAATTTGCAAATTTGTTTATAGGGAAATTCCAACATTCATAATTTGTGGATATTAAAACATGAATGCAGGGCCGGGGATTTAGCTCAGTGGTTCCGGCGCCTGTCTTGTAAGCGCAAGGACCCAGATTCGATCCTTGGTAACCACACACAATATTGGGCTGGAGACTCACGCCCAGCAGCAACTAGTACCCCATACCACAGTGTCGGGCGTGGTGGCTCACGCCTGTAATCCCAGCACTCGGGAGGCAGAGGCAGGAGGATTGCTGTGATGTGAGTTGGAGGCTGAGCTCAGGGGCAGCCTGAATTACAAAGTGAGACCCTGTCTCAAAAAAAAAAAAAAAATGAATAGAATATTAGATGTAAATAGCTTTTAATTTCCTCTTAGATGTGCTAAAGGCATTATGGTTGTGTTAGCAGTCCTGTATTGTAGATCTTCACAGATGAAACTGTGTGACACTTGGGGATTTTCTTTAGTCACAAAACAGAGGAAGTGGATGGCAGAATGTATCACAGTTGCTGAGGCAGGGTGACGGGAGTGTGGGCTTCTGTTTCTGTGTATGTTTAAATCCCTCTTTATAGACTGTGCAGTAATAACTTAAAGAGGGCAAGGTGGTGGGAATATATTGAATAAGACCATCCCACTAACTGTTCTGTGCTGTGTAGCTGTGACAGCCACTCAAGCCAGCACTGTGCTCCACTCACCTTGTTCTGTTTCAGGGCACTCTTCTCTTTCATGTGGGGACAATCTTTCCCAGTGACAATGGCCTTAATATCTGCAACAGGAACTGATAAATGATAGGCATTAGCTTCTGGTCAGTTTTCACCCCAGTGCTGGCAGGGAAGGCTAGGACAGAGTGTCAGGAAGCTGCAGCTCCCAGCACAAAGGGCTCCACTAGCTCAGGGAGGGTGGTCACCTATCATGGCCTTGTACTGTTCCCTTCCCCTTGGTCACTTCCAGTCGAAGTGGTTTGTTGAAGGTGTGTCAGAACTCACTGGATGTATGTCTGAGAGACCAGATAGATGGTCTCTAACAGACGAGGAATCAAATGCAGAGAAGTAATGGGCCCACGACTAGATACTCAGTATGACACAATCAGAACTAAGATTCAGGTAGGCGAGTCCAGCTACCATAACATATATACAGTGAAATAAACCTACTTTTTTCCTGTAGGGATTCGAATGTCACCTCCCCTTGAGGGTTGTCTTCCAAGTCACCATAGTGCAGGACCTTGTGGTTCAGTGCCAAGCGACAGTACCAGAACCGTTCTGGAACACAAGCCAAGCAGTTGAGCTAGGAAAGCACTGGGAAAGGCCTGGGGCTATGAAGGACAGGACGACAATGGCTGGCCTGTTGTCGGTAGGGAACACAAAGCAGACTCCTTCCTGGGAGGAGTGAGACCAGTGGCTCAGGACCAGCCCAGTGCCTACACCTCTCACCTTGCCTCCGGCGATTCCCGATCTTGCGGAAGCTGCTGCCCTCACAAAGCCGGTTCAGACGCTGTTGTTTGATGAGTTCCAGGATCTCAGGCTGGATCTTCTCCCTGAGCTCCCTGGTTTGGACGGACAGCACAGCGGCGTCATGGGGACAACGACAGAAGGTGGTGCCTTGAAGGCAGAAGTGGGGACTGTCTCCCCAGTGGGCCTCTAGGGGAGGGGACTTACACAATTGGTGGGGACTGGAAATCATCCTGACTCATCCTCTCTGACTGGCGCAGTCGCAGAATCTCAGAGTAGCTCAGGCTGCGTAGTTTGCTCTTGAACTGGTCCAAAGAGTTGGGTTTGGAGGGCAAAGCTCGAGTGATTTGTTCTCGGACTACTTGCATTACCTGAGGAAAGAAGACAGTGACTCACACCACTGCTCTGAGAACGGCTGGGTGGCTCTGGAGACTGTGGCTCTCCCCTCCCTGGTGTCTTGATCAGATACCTGCAGGGGACTAAGTACACTGACTCTCCGCAGGACATCTCCTTAGTGGTTACTCAGGTCAAGTGACAGATACTTTGTTTCTCACATATTCCAAGTAATCTCTGGTGTCAAGGAATAGGCACAGTCTTCTGGAGTCCCAAAGGAAATGGGTTCAGATTTTGACTGCCTGAGGCAGAATCCTTGAGGAAGTCACTTAACATCCTGAGGCCTTTCTCCCCTCCCCTCGAGAGTGAGAGAAAGGAAGACACATGCTCTGATAGTGCTGCTGGAAAGAACAGGAGACGCTCCAGCGAAAGCTGGCAGAAGGCTCCGTGGTATCGGGTCCTAAAAACATCAGCTCCCCTAAAACAACTGTTAAAACACACAATGGGCTACTTGCAGGTACAAAGTGATCTCACGAAGGACAGAAAACTCTGTGGAAAAAAGACTGGAGGAAAACACAAAATAGGCTCTCACTACCTTGGGCAGTTACAGGCCACTTTTTCTTTTCTATACTGCACTTTTCCTATTTTTTACAATGAGATGATCCATTTCGAACATCAGCTTTTGGACAGCTAGCACAGAGCTCTACATGGAGAGAGCCAGAAAGCACCGACAGATGAAGCCCCACGACATGCACAGCACACGGCCCTCTCCCGCCTCGCTAACCTCTGAGGTTCAGAGAATGCATGTGGCAGGTGCACAGTAAACTAGCAGCTACTCTGCTAGTTTCCTGCATCCTGATGAAGATAGGCACTCAGGTACGGATTCACTGAGCAAATGAGGGAGCTGGGCACCAAGGGGTAGACAACTCAAGGTCACAGAGGGAGTACCCACCAGATGGGACCTAGGCTCTCCACTGCCTCGTACTGTGACTCAGCAGGGCAGACTGAGCTGGTTTTCCAGCTCAGGGATTCTCCAGGCTCTGGCCAGCTGTCTGAGGCTATCCTGTGACAGTCTCCGTCTACGGGCTTCAGAGCGGCTCTGCGACACTAACCTTGTTGAAGTCCTCTGCTGTTGCCCTCATTTCCTTCCAGGTCTTGTTCAGCAGCTGGATGCAGATTCCAAAGAGTTCTTCAAATGCTCGATCGTGGGTGAAGAACATTGGGTGGTAGTCATTGCGCCCCTCATTTGCTGAGGAAGAGAAGAGTGGCACGATGACGGTTTTGCCTACAGGGCCTCAGCAGCTCACAGGCAAACAGTGGATTTCCTGCACTGAAGTCCCATGGAACAAGAGCAGACCAGGCGAGTGGACACCAAAGAGTGGGACGGGCCTTTCTTCACTTCCTCAGCTTCTTCTCCATGGTGTGCTTCCTGGTCTGTCTCTAATCTGCAGGGTAGCTCCTGCACATGCTCATATTACCAGCTCAGAGCAAACGGCCACAGCTCTTATAAACAGGAGCAGGATGGATCTTTCATCAGCTCATGCAGTAAGTAGGACCCTCTGAAGGGCTGTCTAGTCCCACTGACTTCTCATCGTTCAGTTCTGCAGTCTCACCAGCTTGGTGACAGCACTAGCTGAAGGAGCAGAAGCTGCCGACACTTACGCAGTTCCCCAACCTGCAGGATTTCACAGAGCATCTTGGTGAGCTCAATGGCACTTCGGCCAAAGGGGCATTCATGTTTGTCTTCTCGGCTGCTATTCTCCAGCACAATCTATGGGGGTAAGAAGAATGGGAGATTAAAGAAAGAAGGCAAGACCTGGGCACAGGGGTGGGAGGCCCACCCATCTTTACCCGAATATAGGTGTCCTGGTGGGCTTTAGCCAAGTATAGCATGTTGTCCAAGGCCAGCATTCCGGGAGGAGTCTGGGTGAAGTCCAAGGCCGGGTTGATATGGTTCTGGAGGAACACACATCCGATCTGAGACTTGGTGGCTTCCCTGTGTGAGGGTGACCTGTGGGGAAGCCACTGTCCTCCCGCTCTCTTTGCTGCCAGTGCTCTGTACTCACTCCCCTGCCCAGCTGCCCTTCTTACTACTCCACCGAGCTGGTGATATCGGACCAAAGTTGCCTCGTGTCGTATCCCTGGCACCCACTCACACAGAGTAGGTATGTAGTAAATGTTGCTTAATCAAAGCACCCCCAACCTCAAGCCATATTCTATCATAAAATCGTCACCTTAGGTTTGCAAACCAAGTGCAGTAACCCTCTCCACCTTATTGGTATCTACTGCAGGGCCACTACCTGGAGGAGGAGCTGTCAGGCCTACAAGGTGGTCATCGGGAAGGACAGCCTACCACATGCTCTGGGGTACTCACAGTGAATCCCAGCATTTTGTAGTCCTTGGTGTACATGGCTTTGCGTTTTTCAGTCCCACTCCCAGGAACATTGCTGGAGTCAGACTCTGCATCAAATGCAATCCTCCGCAGCTCAAATATAATGTCTCTCTGAGCCTGAGTGAAGACGCGGACGGTTAGCAGGTAAGTGAGCTGGCCAGGGGAAGCAAGCAAGAGAACATGGGGCAGGCTCGGGCTCTCCCGAGACAGACTCTGGCCCCAGGTAGTCTTCTGGGGTGGGGGGGGAATAGCTTCTATCACAGCAGGATGGAAATGTGCTGCCTCAGAGAGGCCCCAGCAGGCACATTTCACACTGGAGTAAACCAGGTCTGCCAGTGAAGACCACCCCAACACTGCCTGCTCAGACACCAATGTGGGGAATGAACCAGTCGTGAGAAAGCAGCACGTGATGTTACTTAGGGTGGCACGGCTCCACTTAGCACCTGCCTGATCATTGGGGTCCATCTTGGTCATCATCCTTTCTTCCAGGAGGTTAAAAGTCAGGACCTGAAGGACATAGAGCTGGTGGGCCATCTCGGTTTTGATTGGGCGATTTCCTCGGATCACATGCTAGAAAAGCAAAGGTAAGGAACAGGGCTGAACTGTCTCTTTTTTGAAGTGTCACATCCATGCAAGTGGGAGAAAAAAAAAATAAGTACCAGGCAGGAAATGAGTTTCCTCCCACACACAAGGACTTCATGTTCTAGAAGAAGATGAAGGATGAATGGGCTGGACCCGAGCAGATGATTCACTGCAGGCCGAGAGCACAGTCCCTTCCCTCGCACTCCCCTGGGGAGGGGGGGTGGGATAAAGAGCCCCCAACCTTGACCTTACCTGAGCTGTGGGGAGGTCAGCCCTTGAGGTCGGGAAACTGGATCTACTCCAGGCCCCCATAAGATGGCTAAATCCAGGACAAGAGTCCTGGAGAGTGCATTCAAAAGTGCACTTTCTCTTAGAAAAATAAAAACATCTTTGATGGCTTCCCACTGTGGAGAGGCTTTAGAATAGGTCATTTCTTTAAGTGATACTAACCACCTACACAAGGAGGCGAAGGTGGTACTCCAGACCAAAGTCTCACGTTACCCTCCCCATTCGGCACATCCCTCTCTTCCTTTCACTGCCTGTGTCCCCTTCTCCCTCCTCTCATTCAGTCAACCCCACTTCCTGGTGGCTTGGCACACCTCCCTTTGACCCAAAGCCCAACACTGTAGATGCCCTCTCATACTCTGTCCATCTATCTGTCTTTCTCATGTATCCTGTGTCCTCCTCCGGCCTGATGACCAGAACCTGACAACCCTGTTCGTACTCCCACAATCTCCTGTTTTTTCCTTCTTGCCCACAGACATTTCGTTGCCTCTTTTCCTTATCTAACACACCATCCTAAATCCTGTCACTCCGGGGCCTTTGTTGCCCAAATAAGCCTCTTGTCCAGTTTCCTGCATATGTGATCTGTGTGTTTGGGTTCTCTTACTCCAGGGCCCTGTCTCTTACAAGTGTGCTGTCCAGTGTGGTAGCCACTAGCCACACGTGGCTATTGCTATTTCAAGGAGAAATTCAGTTCTTTAGTGGCACCAGCCTCTGTGGCTAGAGGCTGTGATACAATGCAGGCATGGAATGTCTCCATCAGCACAGAAAGTTCTACTGTACCATCTGTTCTGGAGCTCTCTAGCCTAACCATTCTCTTTTCAAAGCCCCTTGAACTCTAGATCAGCTCTCTAGAGCTTGCACTGGCTGTAGATCAATCGCTTTAACCCCCCCAGTCTAATCTGGTGGCCACATGGTGCTGAACACTTGACACGTCACCAGTCGAAACTGAGATGTACTGTGTCAGATGCTCGCCACACCTCAGAGCCTCGGTGTGAAAATGTAACATGCGGACTTAGGTTAGTGGTGTTTTCTATTTATTACACGTTGCAGTGATGTTCTGGGTTTCTTGAGCTGAATAAGCAGTATCATTAAAACTCACTTCCACTACTCCTTTCTTAACTGCCAGCACACTGTAGAGCAGTTTGTCCCACTCATGTGGACAGGTCTGTAGTTCTGCCAGTTCCAGCCCTCCTTCCCAGCTGTGTGACTCCTCAGTTCTCCTGCTTCCCCAGATCGGAACTCAGTACAGTTGCCACAAGCTGCACATAGGTATTTAAGTTTAACTCAAAACCACACATCGGTTCCCAGCCACACCACAGCAGACTCTAAGTGCTCAGGTGATGACCACTTCAGACGGTATTCCCATAAAGCAGATGTTTGCCAGTGTGCTCAAGCTTGAGCTTGCCCATTCCTTCCATGCCCCTGAACAGGACACTGTCCATGGCCTCTGGTGCTGGTCCAGTCACGTGTTCCTGTCTCTCCGGGGCGGAGCCCTCTCCCCAGCTCAGTCTCAGTGCTTATTTCTGAAGTCAGAGAGTCAGAAACCATTCTGGGGAAAAGTGGTTTCACCATTAAATTATGACTAGGGCTGTCTGAAGCCTAGCCTTCTTGCCTGCAGGTCAACTACACCATGCTGAAACTTAACTCCAGTATGTCTCTGGTCACTGCTGAAGCCCCAACGGTCTTCATGCTGTGATGCTCAAAGGCAAGACTATATCAGCTGAAGGCATCCTGGATGGAACTGAGTAGTAACACAAAAAGAGAAGGGTTTCACCCAGGATGGGACAAATTCCTTATCAGCTTAACTCATCATACCTACGGTTTGTTTTTCCTCATTTTACCGTCCTAATCAACATAAGCTCCTCATCCACCTAAATTCCTCATCAGCATAAGATCGTCATGGGATTACCACCACCCTCTGAGTCATCTGATACTTTCTCTGCTTGCAACATCCTCACCAATTTAAGATTATGGCCCCCCTGAATCATCTGATACTCCCTATGAACCCAGTGAATAGTGGCAGGTTGAGTGCCTTTGTCTTTGCCGACTAGAAGAACCTTTTTCTAAGTCTCGGTTCCTGTCTGTTATTCTCTAATTAGCCTTGTGCTGTGGTGGCTGACACGGGACCAGGGCTCACTGCCAGGGTTCTGATAATGTCCCCTCTTCTGTTCCCCATGTCTTACCCCCCAGACACTCTCAACTCTCCTTGACACTGCTGCTTCCTGCCGCCAGCTCTACCCTTGCCTCATTCTGAGCTTTTCCTTCTCTCCTATTTCCTCTCTTCCCATTCTTATTTCTCCCTACTTGTCCTTAGTCTTTCCTGTCACTTCTCAAGGTAATTTATAAAGCAGCTCTGACAGGAGCAGAAGCTGACGTGTTTCTGGTTTTCACTCACCTTGGCCCCCTTTCTTGACCTGAAGAGACATCATGACAGGTCAGTGATTAGCCAGCAATGGTTTACAGGAGCCCTGCCCCAGTTTGCTGAGCTCCCAGAGGTTTCATCCAAAGGCTCCCCTGACCTCTGCCGGTCATCGCACATGTTGAGGCCTAGGCTCTCTGACAGCTAAAGCCCTGGTCTTCCGTGAGCATAAATGAACCATTTCCTGGAAAATCATTTTAAGTCTCAAAGCTCACCTGTTTTCTGTGGTGGAATCTTTGCTTGATCACAAGGGTTATCCAGAAATGAGCTGAACTGCTAAGCCCATTTAGGCAACGAGACCTCAAACATAACTTCTCCCCGGAAGAGGAACCTCACATATAATGGAAGGTGGCCCAGTAGCTGCTCAGGAGTACCACAGCAATGCTGGGAGGTTGTTCTCTGTCACTTGAGAGCATTTCTTTGCTGGGGGGCTTCCGACCAGGCTGCTGGCTGGGCTGTGACCCCCACAGAAGCCATCAACAGAGAGGAGCTGGGAACTCTGCAGGGTCAGAGCAGCTGAACAACCCATGCACAAGAGCTGGGAACTTACAGCACGCATTCTATCACCTTCAACTTCTGCCTATAGAGCACAAGTTGTCAGGGGCCGGCACCCTGCCGAGCACTATCTGTGTATCTGTGCACTCACATGAGCAAATCAAAAGCCCAGAGAAGTGAGGTGAACTACTCGCTATCAAAGCAGATTAGAAAATGACAGAGCTGGGCTGTTGACTCCCAAGTCCATGTTCAGCATTTGAGTCTTCCCCACTTGACTCTTGATTTTTCATTTATTTCCTTCACTGCGGTCTCTTATTTTCCCTTCGAGATAGTGTGGTGGAGAGTGGCCTTCTCTCTCACACACACACCCCTTTCATGTGCTCATCATAGGTGTTGCTTATGGAATGTGACTGGATCGAAAGTTCGGAGCTCAGTGTGCTGGTGGGAGATGGGCCTGGTTGCAGGTGGGTCACTAGGGGCGTCATCTGCAAGCCCTCCCAACCCTCTTCCTCTGCAGCTCGTCCCTTCTCTCTGCTTCCTGACTGCCATGATGCACGTAGTTTTCCTCCCACAGGCCCATCCACCATGCTAGAGACTGGATGATTGTTGAGGCTTCTGAAACTGTGCCAAAATAAACCCCTGTGGGTGTCAGGTGTTTTGTCCCAGCAATAAGGAAACTGCCTGACTTCTGTTTGTGACAACTGACAAAACTGCTTTCTTATACTCCAGATCCTTGGCTTTCCTCCTCAGCTCAAAGCTCCTCTTACTGCCTATTTCTGTCTCCCTGCAGCCCACATCACTGCTATGCAGACAGGAAAGGAGTCCTCTTTCTGGTCGCTGCTATCCCCAGGAGCTCTCTCTTCTCCCTCATTCACTCCTCAGGAAGCACAAACTCTTTCTGCAGTGCAAATCTGGGCACTTCTCCATCTTGAGTAGATTCCCTCAATGGAACCTAAGAATAAGACTAAAGCCGTTGTTGATCTGGTCCCTGCAACCTCTCCAGCCATGACACATTTGCTCCTTGCTTCACTCTGCACCCGAGCACACAATCTTTCTTGGTCCCAGTCGCTCTAAGAGATCCCTGTTCTCGGTATGCCTACCGGTCACCCAGGCACACCTAGTTATGTCCCTGAAAGCGGAGTGCAGCTCCTCCTTCCTCTCCCAGGCCACAGATAGCTAAGGGAGCACTGACCACACTTCTATGACCACTGTCTTTCCTTCAACAAGGTTTTTAGGACTGCATCTTGTTATGTAGTTCAAACTGGCCTTGAACTCGAAGGGATTCTCCTGCCTCAGCCTCCTAAATGCTGGGATTACAGGGGTGCGCCACCATGCCCAGCTTCTGACCACAAGGTCTTCCAGAGCAAACTTACTCATCTGTCAGTTCAGGGTTATGATGAGTGTGAGCTGAGTGAATTACTTTCCTCTTTGGTGCCTAATTTAACAAATTCCCTCTGGATAAATATGTTGGAGTGGCAGTAAGCACTAGAGAGAGCTGACTTCAGTCCCTCCCTGGAGATGCTGCAATTCCTGGTGAGAGAGCTTCATTAACAGAGGATTAGATAAAAAGCTGAACAGTCTGAGAAGAGTGTATCATCTCTGAAGTGTCCTCTGTGTGCCCCATTACTCAATACTAATTTCAGCAATAACTGAAATAGCTACCATTAATAGTAAGAAAACATCAGAAACAAAGACAGTAAACTCCAGGGACTTACATTCAGGATTATGGATCGAAGGTGCTTCTGTGCAAAGGCATTGGCCATATCCTAGGGGGAAAATAGGTAGGTGTAAAATAGGAAAGGTGGTAGACACACACCTGTGACTATTACCAAGTTGGAGATGATGACATAGCTCTAGGCTTTTCCTTTTAAAATTTCCTTTCAAATGAAAACTGGGTTAGTGGAAGAAAATCCACTAACCATCAACCATTATTTTCCACACTAAAAAATTCCCTCATTTTTTTCTGAGTGCAAATGAACTAAAATAATATTTCCTTCCTAATGCACCATCAGCTGTCTCGTCTTCACAGAGGGACACAGACAATGAGACATTTGTGTTACAGGATGCTGGGCAATGGACATCACACGCAGAGCAGAAAGTAGCATGGTGGTCCTCAGGCTGCATGCGTCACTCTGGGAAGCTCCACCACCATGACCAGAAGGGACTCTGATCACACAGATTCCAAACTGAGGGAAGGACTCTGGTCCAGTGCCTCCCCCGGTATCCACAGGGAGGCCCAGGCCATAGACTTCCTAAAGGAGTAACACAATTCTGCTGACAACTTCGATAACAATGTGTGTGCTTGTGGGTAATTCTACCTAATAGCTTCACCTTTCTAAATTACACTGGGTTCAGATTTTGACAGTAATGCTTTATTTATGTAGAATGCTCAGGAAACAGTGTCTTACTTAAGTGAATCTTCCAGGGAGTGAAGTTTCAAGTTTTCTCTTGGAGCCATTATTTTTAACCATTCTAACACAAATCTTATTTAAAAAAAATTATATACATTCTTTCTTTCTAAAGAGATTACAATGCTTATAATTTAATCACTGTCAAGGACTTGGTTTCATGCAAAAGAACAGTGATTATTCTGTGTTGTGACACTGTTCCACCCTAAGGAGCTTTAGAAGCAGGAAGCTATTCTCCTCTAAACAAAATGGTCCCAAGATTAAGATGCTTTTAATTTTTTTGACAGCTTTTCACAATTCTTCTGTCTCCTCCTTCCAGCGTCAGCCACCACAACTTCTCACTAATGTTAATTATCATGACTTCACTAACTGCTGCCTTTACTTAATTTTATAGATGATTCTAAATCAATGAGCCCAACAGAGCTGTTGCACCTCTCCTACGGAGTAATAACCATCAGCCCTGTCACTCTTCTCAGGATGGAAGGCCGCTCTGAATTCTCAATTCCTGCCCATGTTCCAATAGGTTAAGGCTCCCAGGAGAGCTGAGCTTTACTTTGTATCTTCTGAGTAGGTACTGGCTGGTGGGAGAAAGTGGCTTAGAAACTTCTCTGGTAGGTATAGGAGGTCAACAGGCTCATTTTTCGTGTGGATAATTCATAATGTGGGTAAGTGCCAGTCGCCTAGAAAATAAAGGTCTCGGACCAAAGCCTTTCCTTGGTACTAGGGGACAAATCACTCATCCTCTTTGATATCCTCACAAAGCTGGCTTTTCTAAAGCTCCTGCTAATCAAGAAATGATTGTCCACACTCCCTTTTGTCAACTGCCTAAACCTTTGTGAATTCTGACTGTTTGGGAAGAATCCCAAAAGCGTGTGGATTACCTTCCTGCTCTTACTGCAGCAAACTGGCAGGCAGTCTGAAGCGAGAGGCAGCAGCATCACCTGGACGAAGGTCACACACTCTGTCTCAATCTGAGCTTAGCTGAACCACAGACCCACACAAAGCCAGGCTGCAAAAGGAAGTGTGGGCCACGCTGCCTGGGGCGGGCATCCTTAGCCCCTTGGCGCTCTGATCTACAATATTCTCTAACTGTCCTCACGCATGAGATGTTCAGTTCACACAGTTCCCTGGACATCTAGGGGTCTGCCCAGCTTTGACCTCCCACCTGGAGGGAGCAGGGGCCCTTGCCACACAGGGTGCTACTTACAGTGACAGGCAGGTCTAGAGGATTTAGGTGCTTGTCCTGCTGGCAGAAAGCAAAAAGCACAGAGAGAAGCAGACGGAATGAGCTTCAGCTTACATTCAGACAAGGACCAGGAAGGAAGACATTCACAGAGCACACCATCCGAGAAAGACAAGGACAGACAGAACCACAGATGCTTCTCATCTTCCCTTTAGAATCTACATGACTCCCAGGAGTTCACCTTATTGAGCCCGCGACATTGACAGAGAAGTTCAGTTTTACTCTTATATACTGCTTGGGCATCTGTCAGGAAGATCTAGGGTGCGAAGTGTTATTAGGTCCCTTAGAGATCATTTAATCTGACCATTTCATTTTACAAAAAGAGAAACTGAGACCCAGAGGTCAGTACATTTGCCAAATAAGAGAAGGAAAAGTACTCTGCCTCAGGCACCTTAATTCTTCGGTCAGTGCCTATTCCTCTGCTCAGGTGAACTCTGGTTCCCTCATTTGTAAAACAGGCAGCCTGTTTTTCCTGAAAATAACCTTGTGTGGTGACCAGGGCAGATGTTGTCACTCTCGTGTTATGAGAGGCAACTGAGGTTCAGAGAAGCACAACGACTTGCATAACATATCACATGGCTAATGAACAGGGGAAGAAAGACATTTGGATTCTTGACCAGAGGACTTTTGTATGTGAAACGCAGTGCTAAGTCTCATTTATTTGTGCTCCTCTGGACTCCACAGCAAGGCCCCTAACTTACTCTTGCACCTCGAACTCAGGAGTTAGCAAACTATCGCTAACATTGAGCTCGTTGTCTATTTGCATAAATAAGGTTTTTATTGGAAGATGGCCATACCCCTCATTTTCCTGTTTAAGGCTGCCTTTGGCTACAGTAGCCAACTTGAATAGCTGCCACAAAGACTATATGAAGCATAAAATATGTACTCTCTGTCTTTGGAGGAGAAAGTTTCTGGGCCTCTTCTCTGATCTGTGATTCAGCAAGTTCCCCCTCGAAGTTCTTCCAGGGGTTTTCCCTGGCAGAGGCACCTGCTGGTTTCTGACTGGTGAAGGTTGGCATGAACACCAGGGAGAGACGCCTGGACTTCTGCTCTCAGCACAGCGAGGAGTGGGTGAAGTGGAACTCTTCTCTCAGAAGAGCCCACATAAAAAGTTTGAAAAGCACCACAGACCTGTCTTTTGTCCTCAGGGGCCTTCAGAAAGAGTGCGTTAATCAGTGCAATGGCATAGGTCTGGATCTCTTGGTTGGAGCTGTGTCAAGGGAAGAAAAAAGTAGAGGGAGATTAGAGTACTGGGCAGCAACACGATACTTACAAACAGTTTAAAACAATCACTTCTGGTCTGGAAACAATTTGGGGCTAAGTCTCAAAAGCACTTAAAATGGGTACATTCCTCACCTACAAGTTTCATGAACAGGAATTTAACTAAGAGTAATTAGAGAGCTGTGCAGGATTTACTGACAAGGTAAGGGCTGGGAATGCAGCTCAGTGGCACTGACCTGCCTGGCAAGTGTCAGGTCCTGAGTTCAATCCCCAGTACTAGAAAAAAGAAACAAAAAACCAAAACCAAAACAGGTGTTCTGCTCAAGTACTATTAAAAGAAACAAAAAATGTTACATATCCACATATTTCCATTTCCAACTTTAAGAAAAATTCTAAGTAGCTAAAAATCATGTTTTAGGGTAAAGTAGCTACTAAAAAATTTTAGAATAAAGATTCCTAATCTGGGACTCAGGGATGGCTTTAAATATCTGTGAGCCCCAATCATGATGCATATATGTAATGTACCAATAAAGATTAAAAAATTAAAAAAATATATCTGTGAGCCCCAGAAATGGTATAGAAACTCTTCTATGAATTTAGTTAACTATCTGCTCCAAAGTAATGAAAGGCCAAAGTTGCTACTGGATTTTCAAAGATGTCTGAGATGCAAAAAAAAAAAAAAGGAAGTTTACAACTATCCTTTTAGAAGAACTTCTGATGACATGGAGACATGTTGAAGATGTAGTATTCAAGTTTAAAACAAAACAAAACAAAACCAATCAATATGTATAGTAAGATCCCAATTTTGTTGAAAATATGCAGAGGGGAAGAAAGATGATAAGGATACACAATTTAATATTTTACAGTGGTTGTAATCTGGAAGTGGGATAATGGACAAATAATGTACTCTTAGTGGTTTTTTTTGTATTTTCAAAGTTTTGACTACAAATTTACCTCACTTTGTCTCAACAAAATAACTACAACCATTTTCTGCAATCGTACAACCCTGACGCCTGATAAGATGTCTCCATTGGCTGTGATGGGGTTATGGCGTTCCAGGGCACAGATGGACTTCCTGGCCAGGTGGGGGAACCAGGGGAGTCTAATGGAGGGCACCGCGTGTCCCCACACATAGAAAGCCGAGTACAGAAGGGCTGGTGACGGCTGTGGGCTGGAAGTATTCACAAATGACCCCTAAGGAATGCCACCCTCCCCTACTATTCTCAGGGAGCCAAGTGAGGTCATTCCCAATTCAAAGACAAAGCAACAGAGAGGAGCTGTGAGGACCTGGAAGATCACAACTCTATCCAGGGTTCCTCTCACCTTAATCAATCCTGTTGGCTCTTTAGAGAAGTGAGGTGGGGCTGGAGAATCTCTTAAAAGTGACAAAGCAGGGCCGGGGATTTAGCTCAGTGGTTCCGGTGCCTGTCTTCCAAGCGCAAGGACCCGGGTTTGATCCTCGGTTAACCACATACCATACTGGGCATGAAGACTCATGCCCACCAGCAATCAGTACCATATACCACATTGCCGGGCATGGTGGCTCACGCCTGTAATCCCAGCACTTGGGAGGCAGAGGCAGGAGGATTGCTGTGATGTGAGTTGGAGGCTGAGCTCAGGGCCAGCCTGAACCACAAAGTGAGACCCTGTCTCAAAAAACCTAAAAAAAAAAAAAAAAAAAAAAAAAAAAGTGACAAAGTAAAATCAGAGCTGCAAGAAATCACTGCACTCTTTTTACTGAGGTTAGTTGGGGGCACAAGTTGGGGGCGAGGCTGAGTGAAGACAGAGTCAGTATCAACTTCCAGTGGTGGGCTAAGACTGCCCCTGGGCGTGGCAGGGGAATATGGCAGTGTTCTCACAATGTCTGGCAAGCTGGGAGCGAGCAACAGTCAGAAAGGAGTCAACAGCATTCTCACCCTCATTTTAGGAAAGCCCAACCCCCTTAATTTGTGCAGACTGGCTCCAAGTGAAAAAAAAAAGAATGGGAAAAACAGAAACAGTCCTTTTCATTTGCCACCTGGTTGTATTATCTGGTACAATATTTTATGATGTGATAAGCTTTTTAAAAAAATAAAAAGCAATAAAAACTCTGAACAGGGGTTGGGGATTTAGCTCAGTGGCACCGCTGGTTGCCTTGCAAGTGCAAGGTCGTGAATTTGATCCCTGCTACCACCAAAACCAAAACCAAAACCAAAACCCTCTGAATGTATTGAACACCTTTGGTGGTCACTGTGTAACACATTCCCACTGGCTTGAGCCACCAGTGAGGTATGCGTGACTGTTCCATCAGGTGGCTTGAACCACGAGTGGTGCATGCATGACTCTGTTGTCAGGGGGCTAGAACCACCAGTGGTTAGCTATTTGATATCAGATGATGGAATTCAAATCAGACCGGTTCCAGCAGGGAGATACATGGATTATCATGAACATGTTAAACCTTTTAAAAAAATCCTTGATGCTCACAAGTCTGGTAGGATAGGATGGTTAACCCCAGTAGAGAGATGAGGAAACTGAGGCCAGAAAAGACAGACTAGGCTACTTGCTGAAGGCGGAGACCTCATATGCAGTAGAACCCAGACTTGACCTGAATCCTGAACTCACACTGACACTGCTTGTTGCTCCATAACTTATCAGCCCTGAAAGCATAAGCCAGTAAATACTGACTGAGCTCGTACTTTCCCACAATGCTCAAAGTTTGAGACTACAGATAAGAAAAATACAGTACTTTACATAACTATAATTGTCATAGGGACAAATTGAGCCTAACGGGCCCACAGGGGAGGAAGTATCTAATTCTGTCTGACACCAGGGTGGTGCCCTAAAGGGCAAGGAGTATTAGAGGATTTCAGGCAGATACATAACAGACTGGGCCTAAGTCATGGGACGAATCCTGATGGTCATGCGGAAGGAGGAGATGAATGAAGAACGAGCACAACCTGGAACACACACAGGCAGAGGTAGAACTGAAATAAGTGAAGGGAGGATGGGGCCTCTTACACCTGCAGGTGCGAGATGAGCTGTCCCACGGTGATTTCCTCTGCTATCTTCTGGTATAGACTCTGGCTGTTCAAGACCATGCTCTCCAGGATGGCCAGGGACCTCTGAAGGATCGACACATCCACCATTGGCTGGCTCACGTACCCTGCAATCTAGACCCAGACAGGGACTGCTCAGTTAGGCAGCTTAGGGCTCAAGAGAGCTAGGTGGCTGAGGCATCTGGTGCTGACCCTGCAGGCTCTCTCCTCAGATCTGACACCTATATGTGGGGAGTTGTGGCTGGGACGACAGCCCTGCCCTGGCCCAAGTACAAGGGTTGCCGAGGCATGGACACCACACTTTAAGATTACAGCATCCACCCAAGTGTGTTTCTGTAAAATCTAAGAGCTTAATCCTGTGTTTCAAAATAGATCAGGTACAAGAGAGCTGAGTGCAGAGGATGTACTCATACTAGGATCTCATTTTATGTCCAACTGCTTTTCTCCTGAATTACACTTCCTCTCTATAAACACTGACAACATTGCAGACTTTGAGAAGCAGACAGGATTTCAAAATCTTTGAATCTGATTCTTCTGCTCAATCCCTATTATGATGTCCTCGACACAAGGTCACTTCACTTCTGCCCAAATGTCTAGACTGCAGGGAAATTCCCAGCATCCTAAGCCAAGGACAGGTGAAATTCAAGGCCAGTGCACAGAGTAGTACTCTTTCAGACAGAAGAAAGGAGGGCTGCAATGGCTCTTCTACCCAGGGTGTTCGATCTCCAGGCTACCCTGGAGACTGGCAGATTATATCTTTTTAATCTGAAGAAAAAGGAGAAGTGGGGAAGCAGGTCGGAAGACTCAGGGATGGTCCTGGTCGGCTGGCTGGTTTACTCCTAGTAACACTGACAATCAATTGCACTTTAAGCCTCTTCAGTTCTCACAGCCTTCAGTTCTTCCCACCCTCTCAGTGCAGGTGCTGAGCACACAGTTCTCGACTTAGGAGAATTCAATTCACAATTTTTCTACTTCACTATAGTGCAAAGTGGTATGTATTTGGGAGATACTATACTTGGGATTCTGTATTTTGATCTTTTCCTAGGCTACTGGTGACAGGATTCTTTCTCTCTCTCTATGCTGGGCAACAGGAGTGAGCTGCAGCTCCTAGTCAACTAAGTGATCACGCAGGAAAACAACCGAGACCCTGGAGTACACTGTGTTGCTGAGCTACGCTCTTCAATAGGTGAGGTGTATTAAATGCATTTTTGATTTACAATATTTTTAACTTACAATCAGTTTACTAGGTCAGAACTCACTGTAAATTGAGGAGCACCTATATAATAAGTAATAAATCTCTTAGGAGGCAGGAAGACCAGAGCTTTAAAAAAAAAAAGTCCAGAAAGTGGAGCCTCACAGAACCCATCAGCTGTGCTGCCCCAACTGCCCTTAAGCCCAGAGAACAGCTGGCGACTGAGGAAAGAGAAAGAGAGACAGGACGTTGGAGGCCTCACCTGCTTAATAAAGGTGATTGAAACCATGTCCCAGGAGACAATGCCATGGTCCATGAGCTCTAAGAAGGCAGTCAGGGTGAATGCCAGCATCTCACTGTAGCTGAGACACGTGCAACACACACACACACACACAAAATAATACAGATTCAGATCCGGGGAACACAAATGTGAGAGCAGCCACAAAGAGGATGGATTCCAATGTAAACATCCCATGAGAAGTCAGGCCAGAGATCATAAGTACTGGAGTATACAACCAGCCAGATTTGAGCATTCAGCCCAGGTAGCTATGATTTTTTTTAAAAAGGCTGCTGGGCAAATATGATTGCCTTCTCCATGGTGCTGCGTCTCAGGGATACAGAATCACCCGTCTATTTCCCTAAACACAAACAATATCAGACCTCTGCCTGCTGCAGGAACCCAAAGGAGTTTATATCCCACGTCAACCTTTATGCCAGAGACAGCAGTGTGCAGGAGAAAGAAGACGTAGATATGGATTCAGTTTCTGTTCAACCATTTACTAACTATGCAAATTTTATCTTTTCAAACTTCAATTTCTTCCTCTGTAAAATTGAGTTAGTCTCACAGCATTACCCTCGTAGGGTTGTGGGGAGGGTAAGTCGATGATGTATGCAGAGCTCTTACAATAACGCTGGCACAGAACAAGGATTAAAGTGTTTTCTCTCTTTTGTCTCTCTTTCCCATTTAATCCTTTGTGGATCTATGCAGCGCTACATAATTAACAAAGCATTTCCCATTTACTAGCATGTTCAGACATATTCGCATTGACAACATTCTTTACAACAGTGCTGTGAGGGAGCCATGACCCCCATTTTAAAGAGGGCGAAACTAAGCCTGGGGTAACCCTCTACACTAGGGAGATGAAGGAAATCCTATGTCACTGCTGCTGGCAACTGAAAGCTTTGGGTTTTCAGTGCAGACTAAGATCCAAGATGGGAAACAAATACTGATGATTAGCTGCTTGGTTTGGTTGAAAAATTCAGTCGCTGATCCATCACCTGAAAGATGGTTTCTGACTCCCTGTCTGCCAGCCTTGGCTCCACAGGCTTAGACAGAAACCCAAGCATCTTTCACTCCCTAATGAGCATAGGCACAGTGTCCCTCATCTGCCCAACTCTGGAGGACTGCAGGATGCTGGTGGAGAGGCAGAGTTCTGCATCCCCTCTTCCCCGACAGTGTGGCAGGCAGATGGTGAGGGGTAGGGGAAGCCTGTGGCAAACACAAAGACGAGCACGTGTATGCATGCATACAAGTGTGCACATGGGGCGGAAGGTGGCTGCACAGGGAGGGGTAGGTAGAGGACTGGTCAGGGACGGTCACCTGGCCGGGGAGACAAGGAATCATCTCGTCTGCTCACTAGCTCTCATCCATAAATTAACAGACCCTCCACGGACTGATTTCTTTCCTCCTAGCTTCTATGGCCCTGTATTTACAACTCACTTGGCAGTGAGGGACCCTTCTGTACCTGCTGCAGTGAACAAGAGCTCTCCAGGAGCACTGCAGGGTTCGGCCACCACTCTGTGGACAGAGGGGCTCAGTCAAATCCTTATGTGGCTGCGGAAATGAGGGCAGAGGCCCAGTGGGGGCTGTGGGTCAGGAGAAGTCTGCAGCAGTACTCACTGGGACAAGAGCTTGGTTCCACTTTCCACGAGCCTCGTCAGCACAACGATGCCGTCCATGTTGATGAACTCAGTGGCGAACGTCACATCGGCGGAGAGCTTGGCCAGCTCTTTCATGGCATCCAGCCGGATCTCCATGTTGGATGACTGAGTCCTCTCCATCAGCTGGCGCGCAGCCCGGGACTGTGAGACCAGGGACAAAATATGCCATCTGCTCCTTGCAGCAGGATACGACTCTGTGAATAGCTCACAGGGCCTTTGTGCTGACATCCAAGCCCCAGGCAGAATTAGTTTTTCACACTGCTTAGGAGTTGCTAAATATATGTTTATGGGACCAGTCAGGGAATTTCCAGGCTGGCAACACCAATCTATAGTAATCTGTGTCTTTTCTGTGCCCCTCTGGTCTCCGGATTCAAAGTCCTACCAAGAAATATGGAGACCCCCTAAATATGGCACGTCACTGAGACACAGATACTGGCTTACTAGGGAGTTTCCTATTAATTAAAACCGTCCAACGGCCGAAGAGGCTTCTCTTGAGGAACTGAACTCCCACTGCTAGACCAAGAGAAGAGGACCTGACAGCCATCTGTCAGAGACCCTACTCAAGAGACTTTTACATGAGGTGGTGAACTTAATCTCACAATCTGAAACATCCCCTTGAATCTTAAAGTGGGATAAGTCTGACAATTTCTTAAGCAATAGTCCTGTGGAAACACTAAGGATACCAAGGAGCCAGAAACCAATCATTTCAAAACAGCTCTATGAAACTGAAGGCTGGTAAAGACAATGCTTCTTTCTGCCTCAGGAACCTGGGCAGGACGCTCGCTTCCATTCTGCGAGCTACGGCTGAACTGTTTCTCAGCTTCACTCAGCCTTCTCCTGCCCAAACTTGCCAACGTCATAGTCACTGACCCATAGCTTACTCTTTCGTCATTTTTTCCCCCCCTGGAAAGGAGTCGCCTTAGGCACAAAAGCAAACCTACAGTCTTTCTTTTTTCTCAGTGTTAAACAAGTGTCCAGCTCTGCTGTCTGCCAAGGAGCCGGGCCTGCTATCTCTCCTCCTGCCTCTCCTTTTATTGGTTCAAAGAGGGCCTGTAATAGCATACTCCTCCCCACGAAACACAGATCCTCCAAATCCTACAGTGGAGAAAATGTGCGCTGTGAGAAAAGGTCACAGCATAGATCAATCTGAAGAGCGCTGGTCTGTAGCACACTTAAGAGACTTCCAGTCCAAATGTCAATTTTCTGAGGAGAAAGCGCTTCTGGGCTGCTGTCCCTCCCCTGCGCCGGAGATAGGTGCTTCTGGGAAAGTCAATCTGTCCATGCAAAGATCTGCGAAATGCTCTGGCACTTCTGTTAAAGTAACTCCCAGGCTGTCACGTTAAACGAGCAGAGCTTAGGAGAATGAAGTTCTTAAGAAGAGAAGAGAGATAAGGAACTGGCCAAGAGTGAGATGGGCCTGGATTTGACAGCTGGCTCAGCCTTCTTTCTATGGATCAAATGTTAAGTTTTTTTTTAAACCTCCATACACACTCAGTTTCCTTATCTGCAAAATTGGGCCAATGAGTCCCTATCTCCTTGCTATTGTTTAGGATTAAATGCTGCAAGACCAAGTACTTGGTGGAATGGAGATGTTCAGTAAATGTTAACTGCTGTTCCGCCCCTGTCTCCCCTCTCCTCAGGTAAATAAGTCTCTGGCTCACAAAGAAAGCAGGCACCACCGTTCCCTTCATGTCCAGGCCCTCTTCTGCATATGTGGCTCATGCGGGGCCTTTATTATCATTTTGTCATGAGCCTGGCAATCACGGTGGTTCCTTCTACCTGCAGCTTGAGATCCTCCCTGCCCTGACCAAGGATGGTCCTGCTCTATTAATCATCCCTTTTCTTGTGCCTTCACCATTCCCCTCTCTCATCTCAACACATTCTCATGGACACAAAAAACTGCAAGAGAAATTAAGAACTGAGAAGGGTTAGAAAGGTGGAGAACTGGACAGATGGGGACCGAAGTGGGAGACTTTTCACTAGATCTCTGCTAACTAAGATTTCTGAAATACATTAACATTTTACCTATTTTAAGAAACACAGCTTTTTGACTCTACAAACCCCTGAGTTACTTACTACTTCCTCTATTACTTTT
>PVIR01001558.1:0-120780 GCA_004026965.1 Petromus typicus | reverse complement strand
GTTTCCACTGCCGTGGCTTTCATTCCCGGGCTCCAGCTTCGCATTCCAGCCTGACGCGCTACAACTGAAATTCAGATGCATCAACGTCGTGCAGGAGGAAAGCCATGTTTCTGTCTTATTTAATTTGAGTGCAGCAGGTTTTATAAAACATATTGAGAAAAATTCATATGTCTGAATTAATATGGTATGGTTGCATTTGTTGGGTTTTTTCCTTTTTATAATCATAAAATTCACATTGTGTGAGGCTCTCAGGTTTTGGGCTAAAGTCATTAAGCGCTAATCTTTCATTTACATTTTAAAAAGTGAGCTGTTCCTTCACAGGCAGACATATCTGAAAGTGACAATCCTGGGACTCCATATGCGAGATATTTATTTTGTGTTCAATTTTCAAATTAAATAACTCACCATTTTAAGACGAAAATACAGAGAATTGCAAATGATCTCAACAGGGGAGGGAAAGACAGAGGTAGTGTCAAGGCTTGATCACTTAAGGGCATTAGGATGAGCTTTTGTCCATTCTAAATTTTTTTTCCTATTTTAAGTTAACAGTTTAAATTTAATTAGTTTATAACTAATAAAACTGCATTATTTAATCAAGCATTTTTGCTTTCTTTTTTTCATATTACTATACCAAAGATATGTTTTCATATAAGGCCATAACCATACATTTTTTTCAGAGCAAAGTATATTTTAAATTTTAAAATCTAGTCATTAGTGGAAGTTTAAAAGTATTTCTTATGCATATAAACATATCTACAAAAATCTACATAGTAAAATACTGCGTGGAGTTTTAAAAATTTTTTTCTTTAATACTCAATGGCTTCCAAAGCATCTAGAATTCAATAATTTAACAAAAAAAGCCTTTTGAACCTCTGTCATAATGCTTCTCTTCACTGGACTTCAACAGTCTAAACCCCAAGGGAGAGCAAGTCACTTCGGAGTGTGGGCCACCAACAAGGAGCACAGGGCCACTTTGCTCTCTGCTAAAGTGCTGTGACCCAATTCTGCGCTCAGACTTGAACTCCAAGTAGAATCTGCTCGTGAGACGGGCGGGATGTTGACTGCACTTCCAGTAGGTGTGTGACAGCACTCAAGTGGTATCCAATGTATGAAAGAGTAACTCAACACAGCGTCCACACTTCCGTTCCTTTTCTCCCTCTACCGCTTTCTTGATCTGAGTCCAAAATCCTGCACTGACACAGAGTTTGAAAGCTAGGCAGAGAAATAAATTTGAAGTTCTCAAACAAAGGACATTAAAACCATTCCACAGCCATCTCCAGTTATTCCGATCATCCTACCACCCCTGAGGTAGCAACATACTACATTTTAAAGAAGACCAAGACAACACAAGTGAACTTTTTTCTCTCAATTTTATCTTTTTTAGCTTGTTTTGCAAAGGAAAGAGCCAAAATGTTCTGTGCTAGAGTTGTTGCAATTTCTTATTTGTTGAGCTTATCATTTCCCTGCCTCATCAACCATGTTTGTTTAACTAGAACATTAATGGGAGGACTAATTCCATTCAATAAAAATAATTTTACACTATGGACTTACCATAACAAAACATGAATAATTGTTTTCTTTCTTTATTATTATTATTATTTTTTTAGGTTTTTTTTTTAAATTATCTTTATTGGTACATTAAATATACACATCATGCTTGCATTCCATAATGGGGATTTGTACCAGTATAAGACACAACTTAATTCTCATTTTTTCCCATAGCCCCACCCACCCTACCACCCCCCCCATATATATAAAATTTGTTTC
The DNA here is from genome assembly GCA_004026965.1 of Petromus typicus. Classification (NCBI taxonomy): domain Eukaryota; kingdom Metazoa; phylum Chordata; class Mammalia; order Rodentia; family Petromuridae; genus Petromus; species Petromus typicus. Next base: position 119,013 of record PVIR01001558.1, on the reverse strand, counting down.
CTTACTTTTTTGTTACAATCTCAACATTGTCCCCTTTCAATTTTTTTAGGTTTTTTGAGACAGGGTCTCGCTTTGTGGTTCAGGCTGGCCCTGAGCTCAGCCTCAAACTCACATCACAGCAATCCTCCTGCCTCTGCCTCCCGAGTGCTGGGATTACAGGCGTGAGCCACCACGCCCAGCACTGTGGTATGTGGTACTGGTTGCTGCTGGGTGTGGGTCTCCACACCCAGTATGGTATGTGGTTACCGGGGAATCGAACCCGGGTCCTTGCACTTGCAAGACAGGTGCTGGAACCACTGAGCTAATTCCCCGGCCCCCATGAATAATCGTTTTCTAATGTTTGGGAGGAAGTTAACAGAAGATGTTGTTTCTGTCTGAGCAGTGACTAGAAAATCCTAAGTTCAAGGACACCAAAATTTGTGTTGAAAATGTGAACCTCAGAGTCACCTTGGTGAGAGTGAACCTGACGGCTGCCTTCTTACAACGAGAAGCAAAATTAACGGCTCCCCTCATAGCCCCAGACCTCACTCCGAGGCCTCCTGGACTCTAAAATCTAAAGAGAACTTTTGTATGGCTTTTCTTTCTAAAAAATTGAATACAAATTTCCAAACCCCAGAATAGTATTCTAATCTGAAACAAATTATACAAGGTCAGGAAGATGGATCATAAAATTTTGGACTTGTTACCTCCCTGCCCAAGGGCCCTGACCCGGAACAACTGGGACCAAACACTTCCGGGGCAGCTCCTCTTGTACATTCCTCCAAACAGAGCATACCCAGCCACTCACCCCCCTCCTTTTCCACCTGTCTCCCCCTCTCCACTCTCCCAGGGCTTACAGTTTATAATACTGGAAAGCAAGATCCAACGTCCAAGTAACCACGGGAAATCAGGCTGGAACGTGAGAAACCACCACGGACCACATCTGCTGAACTCACTTGTGTTTCACATTTTCTCTTCTAGTCCTCAGAATTCATCCCAATAATCTACACTGGCAATTCTGAGCAATCAGAAATGTCACTGCTTTGCTGAGAGGCTTGAAAGCCGGTAGGTTGTCCTGCCCTCCGGAAGCAGCTTGAGTCCCTGGCCAGCTGAGACACCCAGTCCTACTGTGTACAGCAGTGACCACAACAAAGACTGTGGTTTCTCCCACACTGGCCTTAATAAGGTTTAAATTAATGCTGCTCATCACAGGATGGAATGAAGACCAGGTGAAGCCAGCAGCGTGGGGTATTTCTAACCAGCACTCGACCTCTCAGCAACAGACAACCGGCCTCCCTTGAGTCTCAGCCTCTCTCTCCTGGCTCCCGCCCTCCACCGTCGACCACTTCCAAGTGAAGGCCTTTGTTCCACAGTCCAGACAAAGGCTATTGTGACCATCCTCAGGTTACACAGAAAACAGTGTAGGGCATAAAAGCCATATTTTTCACAAGTTTGTTGGCTGTTGGTGCTATTTTTGAAGAATAAAATGATAAATAAAATTTTCTAAAAACACATGTATGTACTACAAAGTCTAGCCTGAGATTTACTTAGGGTTAGACTCGGAATCTGAGATAGACTGGAATACTTCCTGTCTTCACTTTCACTGACACTGTATATTCATCTTAGCCCTTCTCTCTCCAAACATACTTTATTACTACCATTCACACAAACAAACTTTCACAGGGAGTTCGTTAAGACACTGAAAAAGTTTAATTAGATAGTCCTAGACTTGACTGTAAACACACACACACACACACACAGGGCCCCACTAATAACATCATGACTACATTTTTCTTGAAATTTAAAAAAAATTATTAGTATATGTTTGTGGAACATGTTTACATTCCTTGTGTAGAGTTAGTACATGCACATAACACATCTTATTTGTAGAGGGGCAATATTCCTTCAAACTAAAGGCTACTTAAAAACTAAGGTGTTATGATAATTAATTTGACATAAAATTGTAAACCATGACAATATAACATGATTCCTTTTTAAAAAATATTTTGATGATTTCTCTATCTGCACTAACCTTATCCAAGGCTTTTGAAAAAGAAAACTGTTCCCAGTGTAAGCAGCTCTCTGGGTGCAGCCTGGATGTGCATACGCGCGTGCTCACATGCACAGACACTCCTAATCTTACACCTGCTCTGACGCAGTAGGAAGTGAATTCTCAATCTGCCAACACGACCATCTGGCGAGATGCACATCACGGCTCTCTCTCTCTGTCACTCTACGAAGGAATGGCAAGCACGAAGCCAAAATAAAGCTCTACCGAGCTCCACGGGAGCCCTCTTGGTTACAATACATGACATATCAAAGCAAAAGGAGCAGTGACCTCATGGAATGAAAACGAGCATTCGTGATGGCACCATTAAGGCAACAGTATGGCGTGGGTGACATGGCCATCAGGAACAGGCACTGAGCTTCTCAGGTACCAAAACAGCGATTTCCAGGAACAATGGGACCTCTGATGTTCTCAGTCCAAGCAAACCTGGTACGGGGGGTGCAGGCGGAGGCACTCCTATCTCGAACAAGCAACCACTGTCATCGGGACACCATTGATCCACATCGTCATCCTCGGCTAGCTGTGACCACAGTTACTGGGCAAATTCTGGTTACTTATTAGTCTTTCAAAGAGAAATTTTAGATGGCTAAAAATACCCCCAACCTTAGGAGATTCCAGGCCTGCAAACACTGGAGATGCTCATTGCGATTTAACATGTGGGCCCAAGGCCACTTGAAAATGAGCGAAGGCCTGCAGTGCCTTACATGTAATTCCCTTTGTTTAATTTTAGTTCTTAGATATCGCTAACAGCTGCTTCAGCACTTGCCAGCCCATCCAGGTACTGACTACCAAATATAAATAGTGGCACTAAGTACAGGAATTTATCTCCACCTGAGACACTGGCGCTTAAAAAGTCTCAGTGCTCACAAAACGTACCCAACCAAACTGCGCATCCTTCTAGAATCTGATTACATCACCAGAAGTCATACAGAAGCAGTTTCAAAAAAGAAAAAACTCTCCAGAAAGTTCTCGGTTGAGTGCCTACTAATGAACAAAGGTTAACTTTATCTGAAAGGTCAAATGCCTGGTGGCGAAGGTTATGACCTCAACAACTTAAATTGTGACCTTGCCACGTGCCGGGTATAGTGTAGATTCTGATACAGATCGTCTGCTGAAGACTGGTCATAAATTAGCTTTACTGTTATGTGCCCACAAAGAAAGCCATGCACCACCGTTCCACATATTATACCTGGGAAGGACATCGCAAAGACACCCAAAGTGAGGGCACAGGGGGGTTCTATTCTTGCAAACTTTCCACAAGTTAAAATTTTCAGGGGTACAGAGTCACTCTGATTTCACCACATTTGTTACTGCCCATCAGCCACAAAATTCACATAATTCTTATACCAGTGGATTTAGAGAGAAAACTTAGAATGCATTTTATTATTATACTTTAGCATCTCAATAAGCCTCTGAATAATTCTCCTTGGCTTTTTTTTTTTAATGATTGATTCTGCATTGGTTTCCATTACCCAAGAAGATCATAACCTTTTTAAAGAACCATCTAAGTGCATGCAGTGACAACTATTGTGCATGTGTTCAGAAGGAAAAGATCACATTTCTGTGGTATGGGGCGGTGGTGATTTAGAAGAAAAAAACACAATATAGCAATGAAATAAAGAAAAAAACCCACCACAGGTGAGGAGGCCACAATGTTTTGGCATGCTTGTGAAGCGCATCTCAGAGGCTCTGCCTCCTGCCAATACTGGCAAGTTCTCAAAACTTTTAAGGAGGTAAAAACATTGTTTAGTGTTTACAAATCTTCAGCATTCTAACAGATGCTTGTCTAATCAGTTGTATGTACGCTGACCAATCTACCTCCTATTTATACTGGCAGCTTCCCTTCCACAAATAACAGGTCTCTAAATCTCCTCAGTCAAATCTGAAATACTTTCAGACAAAGGCCCTCTCCACTTCCTTTTGTAACTTGCTGTTGCACATGCGGAGAAGCAGCCACACCACCAACCCGTGCACACCAGTGCCAGCATCTGGCAGGGCTCAGCTCTGGCTCACAGGCTCTGGGCCGGCATTAAGGGCACCAAGTGTCCTGACAACCTTCTGAATGTCACTCTGCCCTATCAGCCTTCAGGCGTCACAACATCAGCAACTGTGTCAGCTCAAGGGTCTGAAGCAAAGTGGGACAATGCACATCTGCAATGGACACGGCACATGCAAGGGGCAGGGCTGGACAGGGTGTGTGTCCTTCCACCAAGGGATGCGTGTAAGTCAAAAACTCAGAGTGGGCGCTGCTCCCGTGGACAAAAGCTTCCAGGCACCTTGTTCTGGTGTGATCCAGAAGCATGCACCCACAGCCCACATCACCTGTTGGCAAACTCAGGTTTATGTGCTGGCCAGTTAAAGCATTTACTATGATTTTTATTTTTCTAAATATCCAGGAGATAAATACACAATTTGAAACAGGGCTCCTTGTAGCATCCATACTTTTTCTGCACCCTGATGCAGTTACAAAAAATAACAAGAACACTTCTTAACTTTGCTTTTGTCATAGATACAAAATCCAACAACAGCAGAGTTCACAGAAGTTAAAGAAGGTCCGCTTGCCCCTGCTAGAGGTCATTCACGCCGTGCTGCTTTTTCATTTTGGTGCTCAGAACAGGCTAAAGCAACAGGCGCTTATAATTAAGCACACATTTTCAAAAACCCAAATATCTGAAATGCTCAGAGCACATCCTCTAAAATGCTCGAGTATGTCCTACCAACAGAATGCAAATTGTGATGTGCCATACTTGCAAAGTTGATTTTTCCAGTTTCTTAAGTAAGGAAAGACAGGTAACAAAAGTTCACTTTCTAAATCATATACAAAAAAAAAAAAAAAAAAAAAAAAAAATTGAAATACAGCTGACTTCTTTAAAAAAATAGTTAACAGTTTTAAGTTTAAAATATTTTTGCAAAACAGTGTAGTGTTAGCTTTACAGGTTGTGTCTGTTCTCTCATTAGTGAAAAAGCACATGAACATATCATATCCCAAGATAACCCACACTAGGAACCAACTTTCTTCCATCTGGCTCCAGCGACTGCTATGACCGAAATCCAGCAAGACTGATATGTACATATAAAAAGTCAACAAGTTACACAAGACCTGAGCTTTCACATAACACAATGAACCTTTTGTCTAAAACAAGACGAAAGGAACAAAGTAAAAACGCATTATTTTAGCCAAGCTCGATAGTCTTATTCTGAATGCAGTTCAGAACACTGGAGCATGCACAGGTAAAACATGCTTTAGAAAACAATAATTAATGTTATTTAAAAATCAGAACAACTGACTGCATCAGTTACCGACAGCGATTTCTCAGTGCCTGTGCACAATTAGGTGGTTTCTTTTTCCATTAACCCCGCCATCGATGACTTAGGAGAGTTTAGTGGGTTGATTCCCTTAGCTATTTGAGACAACACAAAGAATTCCTAAATACAAAGCGACCGAGCTTGTGGATTAATGTGACTATCTCTTCTCCATAACCGATCAGCAATTTACCTCCAGCTTCTTACCTCCAACTTCGTAATTGGCAGGAGGTTCCAAAGGACTTAGTAGGTTAAAAGCACACCTAACAGAAAAGCAGTTAAGAAGACTGCCTCACTACCAAACTGCATGCCAATTAGAACAGACGCGGTACCACCAGGCTTTCCCGAGGCTCCCCTTATACTTCAGGTTTAGGCATCTCATGTCCATCACCTGTGCCTCTCCTACTCTGCTCACCAGGGGACCTGAGCCTGCAGATGCAAGGCTCTGTCACCTGGGTCCCAACACACCTAGGCCCACCGGGCTGCCAGCTCTGGCTGGTCTTTGAAGACACACTGGCTGTTCTGACGCGGCCTGCACCCCACTGGGGAGCTCGAGCACATGAGGCACCCCGGAGGCCACCAGGAGAGAAACCACGTGGGAGTGGAAGGAATTCCCACCACGCACTTACCTGCCGCGTGCACGAAGTAGGCCAAGTACAAATCGAGCTCCTTGACGGACACCCCTATGTGGTGGGGCTGGACGCAGAGCCCGGGGTTGGAGCACTGCGGGGACTTCACCAGACGCTCGCCATCAGTACTTTCCAGCGGGATGCCCTTAAACAAGATCACCATCACCAGGTCCAACCTCCAGACTTTGTCTGCCTGGCGCAGGCAGTCAATTCTCCGCATCTTGCCTTTCTGGTCTGGGTTGGAAAGCACGCAGCAGGGAGGTTTCTTCCCTGTGACCGTAAGCACAAAATCCTCACGGTACTCCGGCCGGATATCCTTCCGCAGCTTCGCCAGGAGCCGGGATGCCCACTTCTGCTTGACCTCCGGCTTCTCGCTCAGCAGCTCGTCCTTCACGGCCCGCTCCTCTTCCTTGGACATCCGCTTCTCGTGCTTCTTGAAGTATTTTCGTTTCCGGGCCTGCAGGTTGAACCACGTGTAGGCGAAGGCTCGGACGTGGGGCAGAAGTGCTTCAATAAATGGGTGGAACTCATCCTGCAGAGGGGACAGCAGAGGCGTCAGCAGAGGGAGACAAGAGGGGGCGCCGTCCGAGGCCGCTGCTCACTCATTCGAGCCGGGACTCCAGCTTCACGTTCCCCAAATCCCATATAAAACCCGCAGGGAAGTCAGGGACAACAGCAAGCGTAGTGTCCGTTCTCACTGGAAGAAGGAAACTGGTTCCCCAGACCCAGGTGGTTCGGGCACATTTGCTGGAGCACACCACCTCGGCTCGGGCCTGGCTCTCGGGACAGCGAGCAAGCTGATCTAGATGTTCCCCACAGCCTCCAACCCCGGCCCGCCTTCAAGGAAGGCAAAGCTCCGTCTGTCCGAGCCTTGACCTTAGTGCTGTGGCCCAGCCAGGGCTCGGCCGCCAGGTTGGCAAATTGCAAACAGTCGGATGCCAGTCAATGTTCATGGAAGTCTAGGAGCAAAACTCAGCTCTACCATCAATGAACACAAAGGCTTCCCTCTATAACTATTGCATGGACCCTGGGATTTTTCTCCTCTTCATTTTGGCCATATTTTAAATCTTCTTTTAAATATTTTATTCGCATATAAATTTATTTTTCCATCAAAGAGTTAAAAAAAAAACTTTTGGCAGGTCCTTTTACAGAAGAAAAGAAAAACTTTTATATGCACTAGGTGAAAATAAAAGATCTTTGGCTAAGACATAATTGTCGATACTAGGGAACTGAGATTTAAAAAAGAGAAAAAACAAAACAAAACAAAGACAAAACACATAGGCCAGACAGAAGCAGAAAGCATCGTGACCACAGGGTTGCAGTAAAAACACTGAATTTGGTGACAGGGTCCGAATGCCGTTAGTACTGACCATCTCCAAAAAGAGGCTGTTGTGATTTTTAGAAATATATTCTAGATTTTTCTCACAGGAAAATAGAAAAACTGGTGTGTCTAGTGCTTATGAGTCCCCAGTAAGCCCTCTCAGGCCTCTTAAAATTTAGGTAATTTAAAAATAAAACAATCTAAAGAACTGAGGTTTCCTTCTTGTTTTATCCAAATGTTTGATTCCCATAGTAGCATCTGGTTGGGACATATAAAAATAAAACATTAAATAGTAAACTCCATCCAACTTCCAGAGTACATCTAACTTTTGATTAACTTGCCCACAGTAATCTTACGTAACTCTTTTCTACCACATTACTCCCCCTCCAAAGATAAATTATTTACCTTCAAATAAATAGGACAAGAAAATCAAAGAGCTGTTTGATGACTTTTTTAGAAAGGGTACATATAACAGACACAAAAGGCTGTCTTTTTCAAATAAGGAACTAAATGTATACTTTTAGGCACATAATATGGTAATGTCAAAAATATTATTATAAAAGTAATTTTTACAATGCTTAAATTTAAATGTAAACAGAGGGTAAAATTGATAAATACTTTAATAGTCAAGTCTATTAAACATTACAAATTATAATCAACAGTCTAAACACCATATAGGATTTTTAATGTATATATTAATACCATATATAATAAATCACTGCAATAATTGACATTTAATTTTTTGCCTCTCTGTACCAATTCTATCCTTTATGTTTGAAACTTAGCTTTGAAAAGTGCTCTTTTTCAATAAAAGAATTCATAACAGGAGTAGCCAGCTTTCACGGCAAGCATTCTTCAAGTGGAAGGAGAAAAGAGAAAAATACCACAAGAATTGCATTACTCTTTACCATAAATCATTAGCATTTCAAAATTTTCAGATGTTTCAGAATCTTTCTTATTTCCATACTTTAAAAGAAATAAGGGAGAAGTCACAGTTTATCTGCTAAGGTGTATGACAAACCACATAGCATTTAAACACTATTAAATTCTGAGCTCATCCTGAGAATGGTCTAAAATACATGAATTCTAGGTTTGAAACCGTGTTCACACCAGCCGATGTTCGCATGTGTGCAGGACGTGCTGGGGGCTGCGATCTGGCGCACGGGGCGCGCTCTGCCTCCGCCTCACACGGAGACCTCATTTTAAAGCCTCTGCTGTTTTATAAAACCAAGAGCAGCTCAGCTCCAGACACTTCACATCTATCCCACAACACTTTCTTATTTTAAAGCTTTATTCCTAATGAGCATTTTAAGTAAACATAACGCACTTGACATGTCCAAAGGTATTTTCAAAATGCTTCTCACAAAAGTCCAACCACATTCACTGGAGTTCAGAAGCATTTGTTTACCTGTCCACCAATGGCCCATGTGTGTGTGTGTGTGTGCGTGTGTGTGTGTATCATCATCATGAAAATCTGTAAATGAGGTCAGCTCTGTCACCCAGTCATTAGGAATACTCGAAGCCCCCAACTTTGGATCAGAAGTATTTATAATATATTACTTTCCAAAGGTTTCTAGAATGTGCTAATAAAAGTGCACACTGTTTTAAAAAACTACTCATACGCACTATTTCAATACTATTAAGTCTTTAAAAAATATATCTTTCTCAACTCATGATTAGAAATACTTCAGAACAGCAAACTAAAGAATATTACCAGCTTGAAGGAAATGTCCAGGGAAAGTGTAAGTGATTGCTGGGGGGGTATTATGTCCTTATAAATCACGCTGTTGAACAAAACACCATCAGCTGTGTAATATTCCACAGCATTCAAGAAAAAACAAAGAATATTTTACATACACAGTCGGTGAGCACATCACAGGCCACCAGTGAAAACAAACCTGAAAGCCTGTTTCCAGAGCGACTGTTACCGTGAATTAGAACATCCTAAATGTTGATCTGTTTGAAAGGAAGCCAACTTTAAGAACCACAGCATAGTGATATTTCCAGAATCTACTTTTTTAAAAAAAGGTTCACCTATTAATTTCTGCCAGGTTATCACTGTACCGCCGGGTACATGATTTAGTTATGATATGCCCCTTTCTGGTTAAAGTAAGCTGTCCGGAATTTTTCTGGTTAAGTCTTAAAAAATTACATACAAGTATATGGAACCTATTTGTTCATGTAGAACACTTTTATCACTGTGCTTACTGGATTTTTAAAAAGCAATAGGCTAAGTTTTTCTGTAACTGGCTTTAGAGTGTCATAAATATTGCGGAAAAATAGGTAAATTGTGAATCAACTTCTAAAAGAAAACCCCTTACGATGAGATTTTATTCACTATTTATTGTATATTTTCTCCACAAACTGTTAAACCAAATATAAACGTTCGAAGGCCTAGTGAATGAATAATCAACGCTACCAAACATGTAGGGGTGAAAAAAAAGAAGGGGAAATCTTTGTTAATGTGATAATAGCCAGCGAGGCAGGAGGAGCCAGCTCTGCGGGTCCTTGCCAGCTGGGCCTGCAGGGCACAGGTACCCTCACTCGCCCGGCCCCAAACGCCAGCGCCAGAGTACCCCTGGGCCCTCGAGGGAACCCAGGAGCATCTGCCTTGGCTCCTTGTCGCAGCAAGCTGCTATTATCTACAAGTTCGGCATGTTGCAAAGTTTAGCCAGCCTCCAATCTCAGCGTTTTCACTGCAGCCTTTAATTCATTCAAATGATCCCAACACTTTGCATCTTATCCATATGCAATTGTGAACCTCGCCAGAAGTGGTTGGAAAAGTTTCATTCCATACTTCCAGAAGTTCCTAAAATAGGAACTTTGCAAGTTTGTTCGAGGAAAAAACTTTCACAATAACTAAGAACAACTGCTTTCCATTATTAATGCTAGGCCTAAATCCCAAACAGACCATTTCAACATAAAAGATGCATTTACGAGTCTTCTGAGATCGGATCGCCGGTAGTGCTGCTCTTAGATATTGCAATAAGCAGGGTGTCATAGGGGAAATGAGTCCGCGATCGGAGGAGCCCGCGGAGAGCTGCTGCTACTTTTCAGCCTCCCGAAGTCCGGGGTTAAACCGTTATCTCCCGCTCCGGCGCGGACAGGTCTGGGGAGCGGTAAGCACGCTGCGCATGGAGCCCACAACTTCGCGTTGGCGACTCGCGGTTGGGGCGCGGGGCACAAAGCGGGGTGCGGACTGCACTTTCTCTTCCAAAGGACTCTGCGCATTCGGGCAGAGGAAATAAATAATGAATGCAGTAGCGGGGACCAGATTTGGGGCCCGAGTGGCCTGCGCCCGCGGTCGGAGCGCCGTCCCGCGTGGATCCCGCGCTGCCGCGCCGCGGGCCGCGTCCCCTGCAGGCCGCTCGGGACCGATCCACTCGGCGGCGCGGGGCCCGCGGGCCGGGAAGTTGCGCGGAAGGCGCCGCCGGGGCCCCGCGTGGACACCGCGCCCCGCGCCTCGCTTACCTGCGTGAGGCAGAGCGGCGAGTACATCCTGCGGCCGCGGAGAGGGTGCAGAGCGGCGCTCACATGCCGCCGCCGCCGCCCGCCTTCGCCGCCGCGAACTTTCCCTGCCGGCGCCGCCCGCCCGCCCCCCGCGCCGGCCGCGCGTCCAAGGCAGAGCGCGCGATCCGCGCCCGCCCGCCCGCGCCGCGCCCCGCCCCGCACGCCGGGGGGACCGGGAGGGGGAGGATCGAGGAGGAGGAGGAGGGGACGGGGCGCGGGAGGAGGGGGCTGCGGCGCGCGCTGCCCCGCCCGCCTGCCCGCCCGCGCGCGGCCTGCGCCCGGCGACAAAACTACTTTCCGCGCCCCTCCCCCACCGCCGCAGACCTGCGCGGACCGCGGCGGGGACTGGCCGGCGGCGCGCGTGTGCGCGGTGCGAACCCTGCACCCCGGAGCCGGGCACTCGGAGCTGCGCGCCGCGTTCCCGTGCGCGGGCCCCGCCAACTTCTGCTCCGCAGCCCTGGGCGCAGTCTTCTGGATGTGTGGAAGGGTGACGGGCGCCCCCTCCCAGAGCCAGGACCAGGGCCCCGGCGTCCCCACGCCCTGCACGGAGCCCCCGATCCCGGAGACACCGCGCCAGTCTCCAGGAGTGAGGGCTGTAACTGCGGCACCGGAGAAGGGTCTGTCCAGTCCCCGCGCGCCCCGCGCCGCGCACCCCGGGACGCCTGGCGCACCCCTCTCTCCGGCCCCAGGTAACAGTTCTTAGAGTGGAAAAGAGCTTCCTGCAATTATTTTAGGTTCGCCAAAGTATTGTTTTGGCAGAGAAGGGGCTGGTTTTTAGGGTTTGGCAGGTTGCCAGCGAGCCTGCTTTTCCAGTTTTGTTTTTTCGCCTGCCCGCGCCTGCCTGCTCCGAACCCCGGCCCTCGCCTCTGCTCCCGCAGGGCGGTGTGCAGCTCGCTGCAGAGCCAGTGTCTCCGAACCCGGGAGCGAGGGGTGTCGCCCGGAGGCGGCAGTGGAAGTCCCCGGAGGAAAGGCCACCAGCGCGGGCTGAACGCCTCGCGCAGACACTGCTTGCCTAAGTGAGGGGCAGAGACCGTGCTCAGGAGCGAGAACAAAACAGTCCGCGGGGTGCTGCGGGCTCTGCCTAAACTTATCCGCGCCAGTCTCGGAGACTACTGCTGAACCCTGGGCTCCAAGCTCGGCTCCCGCCTGAGCCCTCGCATGTCCCTCGTTCTAAAGTAGGGGCTGGGCGCAACCCCCCACCTCTAGTTACAGCCTGTCTCCCCCTTCGCCAGGGCCGCTTCTGGGCCTCTGGGGGACGGGGTAAGGGGTGGTACGAGGACGAGGACCCGCCTGAGGCCTCCCTGGGATCTGCGAATTCCAGCTCCAGTTTCCTCGAAGGAAGCTCCGCGTCCCCGTCCCCGCGTGCATCGGAGACCCGGAACCAAGCCGCGGTTCCGGGTACCTCTGGGCCTCCCTCCTGCAGCGCAGGCTGGAATTTAACTCTGGGGCGTGAAAAGGCACCTTTAGCAGCTGCTTTTTTTTTTCCAAACAGCAAAGATTCCTACTTTTGATTCTCAAGGAAAGGGCGGGGGAAAAGACTGGCAAGTCGCCCTGTTTTTTCAGTGGGGGAAAGTAATTTAACGCTGATATTTCCACTTTGAAAACTTCTTTTGTTGCAGCAGTGGCTGCGGCGGTGATTCCAGCTTTCTGCGGTTAGCAACATCATCCTGAGTAACTTTTGGCGCCTCTGGAGCGCGGGCGCGGGGTGCGCCCTCTAGGCGCGCGGGTCCAGGCCCTGTGGCCGGCTGCTGAGCCCCTGCACCCGGTGCCCGGCGCCCGGCCAGCGGGCAAAGGGTGCGGGGGACCTGTCAGCGCCTTTGGAGACCAAATCGGGAAAAATACAGTAAAGGAGTTACAGTCGCAGGAAGGTTCCTGGTAACTTTGTCTACAACAGGCATAAATTTAAACGCACACACAAAGAAACAGATGTTCCTCAAAGGGCACACCGAGGTGAAAATGTTTCCAACTCTCTGCCTGGGTCCCAAGTTGCAAAAGTAAATTCTGTCCAGAGTTCATGGAGAAAATGAGAGAGCCGTGTGTGTGTGTGTGTGTGTGTGTAAACAGGTGAAGTAGGAAGACCAGTTTACTGCGGTCTCATAAGTGAACCATTGTTAGGAAGGATAAACCCCTTATTGGAAATAACCGCGCCGATCATTTATTTTGCAAGTGGTAGGAGGTTGCCTTGAAATGGGATTGTCTGCATAGAGGAGGCTCCTGACATGCTCTCTGCTATCCATATTCTTCCTGGCACGGAGCCCAGCCTTGCATTTACTGCGTTTTATTTGCAGAAACATTACCTTGCCAGCTTTAGTGAAATCCTCGTAGATATATAAATTACGTCAATAAGGTTTCACTTATATGGACGTCTCAAATACCTCTCATTTCAGAGGTTACTTAATAGGGAAATCCTATGAATATGATTTAAACCCTAATGCCCAAAGCCTTGAAGAACGGATGGCATGCATGGCACACCATTCACTTCACAGTTCTTACCAGCACTAACTTTATTAAGTGCTGTTTTACAACATTTTCTTCTCTACCATTTGACCTGCTGGTCACTTGTGTACACATTTTTCTTAGATGCCATGTAATTCTAAATTGAATCATGTTGCTGAACTGAGAATCCAAATGAACTCTAACATCACATTTCCAAACCAGATTTGATTGGAAGGCTTGAAGCCTTGGGAAATAGTTCGATGGGAGTCGAGCCTCCTCCTTCTAAAAACAAAGCGCCCAATTATTTTCCAACAGAATTAGGGGCCTACACCATTCAGGGAAAGGAGAAGAGGCAAAGGTTCCAGGCAGGGTCTGCTAGTGACTGCCGCCAGGACTACCACGCCAAGGATTTCCACTGGTCTAGAGTCCTCCGTTCACCACGAGGCCGGCTCAGCTCCTAGGGGCCCCACAAAGTCCTGCCGTGCCAGCCTGCACAGAGTCGTGGGGGTAACAAGAAGAAATATGAACTTGACAGGTCTCCTGTTCCTTTTTGCTGTTCACCATGTACTTGAGCAGCAGAATTCAAGAAAAGCCACGGAAGCCTACTGCCTCCCCTCTTCCTCCCCAATCTATAAAACAGCTGCCGTCTGCCTGGGAATCGTTTTCCCCCTGCATACTGCAGTTCAGAGTTCAGGAGAAGCTCGCCTTTCCTTCACACCACTTGCAACGCCACAGCTTCCAGAGACAAGAAGTTCTGAGCTTGCTGTACACTCCTCCCCTCGGCTCACTGTTGTCCCCGAGGCGGCGAGAGAAAGCCACGCATGTTCTCAAGAAGTTAGCCTTGCCGTCCACGAGTTACCAGCTTTCTCTAGTGTAAAAACTCATGGAAAGTTAACCATTTCTTTGGTAGAATTTTTTTAGTTTTCCCGAAGTGCAAAGTAAGGCGTACGATTCATGCAAAAATCCTCTAAGGCGCTCCCCACCCCGCCCGGTACTTAAACTCCCAAACTCTTCCCCTTTGTGCTGAATCCGGAAGAACTTGAAGCTTTGACAGCTCGGAGCGCACCACCCCCTTAGGAACCGCAGTGAACCCAGCTCCCCCCTCTGCCCGCCCCCTGGCCCACCCTAGCATGCTCCTGATTGGATAGTGTTTCTTTCACTCTCCTGTGCTGCCCCATTGATTAGAGCACCGAGTCGTCAATCATCCTCGGTCGCGGCAGTTCTCCCGGGTTAGGTTGACTGTAGCGGCCAGACATCTCCACCGCGCGGAGCACGTACAGGATCCCCCACCCCTTGCTGCAACAGAGCAAGCGCTGGGAGGAAAAAAAATCTGTTAACCTCAGCAATTTTTTCAAATCCCGAAAAAAAAAAAAAAAAAAAAGGAAACCCGTCTCTGATGCCCCAAGCTGCGCGGTCGCCAGCACCCTAGCGAGGAGAGGTGGCGGGTCGGGCGCTGTACGGCGGTGTAGTCTCCTGGCACAGTGGCCTGGGCTGCGCCGGGAACTTGGGGCGCCCTCCCCCCGTGCGTGCACAAAACACTAAAGCAGAGCGGCGGGGCCGCAGAGGCGGTTGGCCCGCGGTGCGCCCGAGTCCGGCGCCCGCGTGGCCCGCACCCTCGCTCTAGCCGGGTCCCTTGCTCGGCGGATCGCGACCCCGCGGCCCTCGCTCCTCCTCCGTGCATCTCCACAGTCGCTGCCCGCGGAGTCCGGATGGGAAGGCCCTGTCCCCTCAGGCGTCCGCCCCGCGGCCAATGGGACACGGCGCTCGGCGCAGGCTCGGGACAGCGGCCAGGGAGGACCTCTGGGTGGCCGCGCGGGGGGCGCGCGGGGACCTCCCTGGTGTGGCGCGGCGCCCAGTTTGCACACCTGCTTTCTCGGCTGCTCGCTGCAGCTCCTCTGGTGAATTACGAGGCTGGTTCACGATGGTTAGCGGGAGATTTAACCTTTACTTGCACTGGTTGCAGACCAAGAGCCAGGCATCTCTGGTGCATTAAATCAAGAGAGTGCAGAATGTCCGGAGAAGCAGCGGTGACAGAGCGCTGGGCGGAGAGGCTTGTGCTCTGCAGGTGGCCGTGTGCGACCAGGAATCCCAGAGGGAGATGCAGGGCTCTGACCTCAGGGGCAGAGAGGTGAAACGATTACGGGAACTGCAAGTCCCGCGTCTTCCTGCCTCATCTTACTTCAGTAACCGAGGCTCTTCTTTTCAAACCACGTTGTCATCTGGATAATTGGACGTGTCTTTGCCCTGACGTCAGAATCATCCCTGGTGCTGAGCAGAGACCCAAGCCCCAAAGACCGGAGGTGGAGGGCCTTTTTAAATGTGAAGCTAAAGCGGCATAGCCAGACCACTGGGCTTTTTCCCCTTTCAACTGTGTTTTGCTTCAGTTAAATAACAAGGTATTTTGCTTCAGGAAAATGTACCCTTAGTTAAGCTGATAAAAATGATCCAAGAAGTTAGGGTAACCAGGAGTAGCCGAGCCACTGCCTGACTTTCCACCTGTTTCTGCGAAGGGACCTGTTACTCCAGTCCTTCACTGTCCCCTAGTCCCGCACTTTACAGCCAACCCCAGGAGGCTGCGTCCCAGAGACCAGATTCTGCAGCATAGACAGCGCTGCACTTCCGGTCCTCGCCCCGCCCCCGGGCTGGTGGAGTGGATTCCAGGGCTCTGAGGTCCCATTTTCCTGGCCAGACTGTTTCCACCTTGGCAGACACCCACTTGATGAGAGGTTGTGCCTCACGTAAAAGTAGTAATAATTTTTCTCCAGCACTCTGGGAGGCTGATGCGGGAGAATCACAAGGCTGAACCCAGCCAGGCTAACTTAGACCCTGTCTTAAAAAAAAAAATTAAAAGAAGCTGAGGATGTATCTTACAGTGAAGACCCTAGGTTCAATCCTCAGCACCCCCCTAAAGAACATAAATAGTATTTTAATTTGGTGGTACTAAGGATTAAACCCTGTGGAGCTTTTCTACTGAACTCTCTCTCCACTCCTTTATTATCTATTATTTTGAGACAAAGTCTCACTAAGATACTAAGTTGCCTAGGCTGGCCTCAACAACATGATGCTATAGTCTTGATCTTCCTCGTCACCTGATTATAGGTGTCCATCATAATCCCTGTCTAATATTTCTGTAAGTAATTAAATTGTAGGCCTAGTCCAGCTGGCATCATGTGACCATGAGACAGCAAAAACACTTGTAAAACAGGGCATTTAGAGGGCGGGTAGGAAAATGGGTAAAAATGGGAACTAACGTGTGTCGTATGCTGGTACAGATTCTCAATATTGACTATATATAATGTATATATAAGATGTACCAATAAAAATATATAAATGAAAAAAAGTAGGACATTTAGGAGGGAGGGCTGCTCTGCAAGTTCAAGACCAGCCCAGGCAAATTAGTGAGACACTGTCTCAATCTCAAAACAGAAAATAAACAAGGGTGGGGGCGTTGCTCAGTGGGAAAGTCTTGGGTTCGCTGAAGAACCTGTGACGGCCCACAGGCGTGGATGGGGCAGTGGGGCCCTGCGTGGCCATGGTCTGAGCCCAGGCCCGGACCGCGGTGGGAGCAGCAGCCTCCCTGCGCACTGTCTGCTGCTCGTTAACCTGATCCAATGTGGTGACTCTTGTCCCGAGTCCCTCCCGCTGCTCCAGGACCACAGAAAAGCTGGCACCACGGGCTAACTGAGCTCCGGACCGTTGGACAGCCTCCGCTGCCACGTAGCTGGCTCTATAGCTTGAAAACAGTCGCCTCTTCTCAGAATTCTGCTTCATTTACCCAAATAAAAACATAATCCTCTTGCAAGATGTTGGTAGTGAAAGCTAGAACACCAGAGCCTCATAGAATTAGAGCCACAGTTTGCAATTACAATTGTTTTCTGATCATCAGTTTGTTTTCATTTGTGAGCTGAACTTAACATCACACACAGATGTGTTTCGCACTTCCTCAGTGGGCTGTGTCGGGCATTTGAAGGGCCAGTACTGCAATACAGACTCCTAAAGGAAAGAGAGAGGAGGTGTGAGTGAGCCCTGACCTATGGGGCCGCCAGCCTAGTCCTCAGTGCCCTCGCGATCTTCCACCCTGGACAAGAACAGGAACGGGGTGGCGCGTCTTCCCAGCCTCCCCGACACTGCACAGGATGTGACTGAGCCCTGCTCTGTGGGAGCTGCCAGAACTGCTGCTCGTGGCTCTTGGGGCACCTGCTCACGGACGTTAGTCCTGCGCTTGTAGCCTTTCCCGAAGTTTGCAGTGGGTGCACGAGTGAGCCCCAAAGACCAGGACAGTGGCCAGAGGGAGCCAGGTCTCCCGCAGAAATTATGTTCAAGCTGCTGTTTCAGATTCCACCAGCCTGTACGTAGCTGGAATGGACAGTCTCGTGGATTGTTTTATTAGCCGCCTCCTTTTCCAAATCCCCGTCTCAGCCGCCCTGCCCCCCCGCCTCCACACACGATCCGTTTTCCTCCTAGCCCTAACTTCCTAGCACACGGCACCTATTTGTGCCTCCATGTCCTCCTCCTGGTGAAGCCCTCTCCTGAAGTCCCCGAACTCTCTCCCAGGCCCACTCCCATTTCTCAGAACCCACTCGGCCGCCTTTCTTGAGTAGACTTGCCCAGCCCTGCCTGGTTCTCCAGCCTCTGACTCACCTGAGCAGCCCTCTTCCTGCTGCCCAGTGGCTCCTCATCTGTGTGTCTCTTGCCCATCCTTACGCCATCCTCGCACACAGGTGGCATCTTGGCAGGTCCTCACCAAGTGGGCGAGTCTATACGGTCGACGGGCCGTGTATCCACCTTGCGGGATGAGAGCAGAGCCAGGAGCCGGGGACACAGTGGGTCACTGGGCAACTGGAGTCCAAGCAGCAGGGCCACAGGCTCATCTTCCACAAACCTGGTCAGCTGCACCCTCCTGCAGGACAGGCACACGAGTAAACCAGGGGCCAGGCAAGGCCTTCACTAATGGCTGAGAAGAGTGACTTTCACTTGCATTTCCTCCCGAGCCCTGGCTTACGACGTCTGATGTGGGCACGCATCTGGGCTTCAGTGTTCTGAAGGCACCAAAGCTGGATCTCCGTGTGATCAGAGGTGAGCAATGCGCACAGCCTGCTTGTCTGTGCGAGAGGGTGACTGACAGAGCTGAACGGCACGGACGTCTTCAGGCAGCACGTGACACATGGTCACAGAAACAAGTATCGAAGGAGGCAGCTGTGGCCACACTGCTGTGCAGCTTCCCTGGGTGTGCCAGGCTCTCGCTGAGGAAGGGTGCTCTGCTGGACAGGAAGGCTAGTGACTCCACTGCCGCTGACGTCAGAGTGGAAGAGAGGCCTGGGAATGTGAAGGGGCTGCCAGGCATTTGGCAGGAGCGCCGGGGCTGTCGGCTGGGCATGCCAGTCCAAAGCAGCAATGGCCGATCCGCCCGTGCAGGCAGCGAGGGGCAGTTTCCAGGAGTGATGACCCCAAGGCTCTGCCCGCAGAACCCTCACCAGGCGTGTCCCCCACTGTGTAAAAGGGGACCTTCTTCGTCAGCCTGGCTTCTTCAAGGATGGTTCCCAAGATCGGGGGACATCTTCAGTGTGATTCCGGCAGGGATTCTGGAGCTTCTGCTCCAGGGAGTCCAGCGCCACCAGGCGCCCTTGGCAAGGGCCGCTCCAGAGCAGGGCATGTAGGAACCAGGTCGTATTAACCCTGCCTGCGCTGTACAGGTTTCAGGGGAGCAGTGAACATGCATGCACACGCACCCCAAATAAGACAGAAACAAGGACAAATCAAGGCCAAGAGCCAGAGACCTCTAATACACTGTGCACTTGACTTGCAAGTTCGAGTTTGAATTTGTTAATAATCAATTTAAAGAGGAAAAGTAAAATGACAGGAAATTTGCCAGACACTATGGTTATGAATGGCTACCACCTCGTGGGGCAGCACAGCCACAGACCAAAGGCGAGGGCAGCCAGGATGGTACTTGAGCCATGGTAGGCCCAGGCAGGTTCTAGATAGGTTGTGGGTGGTACCCTCTCTATTGACTGGGAGGTGTGTCTGGTATTAGGCACTGAACCCAGCGACTGACATATGTCAGGCAAAGCTTTATTCACTGAGTCATATACCTACCCTAGGCTATACACGGATATGTACCCGAAGATGCATTTGTCGCTTTGGTTTTTTGGAGACACAGTCTAACTAAGTTGCCCAGTGCCCAGGCTGGCCTAGAACTTCTGGCCCTCCTGCATCGGCCTCCCAAGTAGCTAGGCTGCAAGCACAGGGCCCCTTGCTGTCTCAAGTGACCCGTGAAGGAATCCTCAGCAAGGCCCCCGGCCCCAGGCCTGCAGGGCCATCAGTTCCCCCACAGTGCTCAGTCAGACTCTGCCTGGCCTCAGTACCTGTCGCAGCTCAAAACTCAGCAGGAAGAAAAGAGAGAGCCACTGAGATGCTGCCTTTGTGCTGTGTGGCTGTGGGAGGAATTGGCTTGATGTCCCTCTGCTTGATGGACAGCAGGACCGGGGCTCAGTAGCCTCTAGTCCAAGGCCCCTTGGAGGACTGTGGAGCAGGACGCAGAGAAACTGAAAGTGTCACAGAAAATGGCCTGTGTGGGCCTCGGGGTGGTGGGTGGGCAGGCCGACGGACACTGTCTGACCCTGTCCAAGCCCCAGGGAAACGCAGCCTCTCTGCTGCCATTGTGGGGAACCTGTGTCACCTCACCTTGATCTTTTGACCATTTCTTAGCGCACAGCTCAGCGGCATGAAGCAGGTTTCACCTGTGACAGCACCACGGCCCAAGAGAGCACTGGCCGTCCCCCAGGGCAGCTTCTCGATAAACGCCCCTCCCTCCACCAGCACTGGGGACGCGTCGGCCCTTCTCTTTCTGAGCTCAATCCCTCAGGCCCATGTGTGCCTGATCCATGTGAGCCTCTCGCTTCACCCAACGCCGGCCATCACAGCTCCCTCACAGGGCAGCAGCGCCAGAAGTCCCTTCCTTTTCAGGGACAAATAATATTCCTACATGTATCTGTGCTGTTTTTGTTTGGCCATCTGACTGCCCCCCTTGGGCTGTTGTGAACAATACTGCTGTGAGCACTGATGTGCACGAGTGTCCACGTGAACACTGTCCCTGTGCTCTGAAGCATTCCCCAGGAGCCAACTCGCTTGATCACATGGTAATTTATGTTTAAATTACCATGTGATTAACTGTGGAGAAGGAAGCAGCAGTCTTAATTTTCTTTGGTGAAAACACACTGTTGAGCAGGTGCCACGACAGCTGAAAGAAACAAGGGTGCTGCTAGCTGGGGAGGGCGTGGGCAAGAAGAGGGCTGAGCCTAGCACTCTGGAGGCTGAGGCAGGAGGACTGTAAATTCGAGTCCAGCCTGAGCAGCTTAGTGACTTGAGATCCTATCTCAAAATTGAAAAAATAAAAAGGGCTGGGGATATAGCTCAGTGTGAGCACCCTGGGCTCCATCCCCTGCACCACAAGAATGCATACATATCTGAAAACAAATGCATGATTTTTTTAAAGGCTGGTGATACAGCTGGGCACGAAGATCTTGACTTCACTTACTTCTGAGTTGTAACCCCCGAGAAACTCAGAAGGAGGATGAAATGGCCAATGAGGGCACACACTGGCTACTGTTCTGCTGTTTATTTATTTATTTATTTGTTTTTAGGTTTTTTGAGACAGGGTCTCGCTTTGTGGTTCAGGCTGGCCCTGAGCTCAGCCTCAAACTCACATCACAGCAATCCTCCTGCCTCTGCCTCCCGAGTGCTGGGATTACAGGCGTGAGCCACCACGCCCGGCACTGTGGATGTGGTACTGGTTGCTGCTGGGTGTGGGTCTCCACACCCAGTAATGTTATGTGGTTACCGGGGAACCGAACCCAGGTCCTTGCGCTTGCGAGACAGGCGCCGGAACCACTGAGCTAACTCCCCGGCCCTTCTGCTGTTTATTTTTAATTCTGTGTATTGAACCAAAGATTTCAAGGTGGCCTCTACCTCCGGGACTTCTTATTTATTTATTCATTGTTTTCAGACAGGCTCTGACAAATTTGCCGAATTGCCCTGGCGGGGCTGGATTTGTGAGTCTCCTGTCTCAGCTTCCCAGAGTGCAGGAATTACAGGCATGGCCCTTGAAACAGCTTTTAACGGGAGTCATTATGAGATTGAAAGACAGTAATAAAAGGAAGTTATTTTATTGCTTTGTTTTCAGCACTAGCAATTAAACACAAGGCCATCCTTGTGGTAGGTGAGCACTCCCCTCTGAGCGCAACTAGCTCTCTTAGTTTTTGAGACGAGGCCTCCTCAAATTGCCTAGGCTGACCTTTGACTTGGGATACTCCTGTCTCAGCCTCCTCAGTAGCTATGATTGCAGGGTTGTGCCTCCTTGCTGCATAAGACAAACTTCTGTTCAGAAAAACCATTCTACCAGCAGAGCAAAAGATCAGGTCAGAAACAAGCTGCCTATTGCTTCTTTCCTTTCCTCTACATCTTCCCTTTGCCTTGAAAATGGAAATAGCTGAGAAGACCCAGCACTTGCCCAGGACCAGGAGACACCGAGAGCAAACATACTGCATCTTGGAAGGTAACACTGGCTCCGTCCTCCGGACAAGGCGGTCACTCCTGACACTGCCAGCGACTCGGCAGAACTGCTCACCATGCTTGAAAGACACTGTCATCTTTGGACACTTGGCTTATTAACTCACACTTTAGAACTGTAGCATTAGTGCAATTTAGGAAAAAATGTTCGGATGTGAGATTACTGATCGTTTATACATGCAAACACAGCCTGGGAGTGTGGCTGAGAGGCCCAGCCCTGTCCCATCCCCAGCACGAAAAAAGTGGGCTTATACATTAACAAAATGCTTTACATTTTGTGGGAAACTTTTACAAAATCCTTGTGTGATGAGGTGGGATTTTTCCTGAATTGGATGCAAAAGTTTAGCTCTAGCTTTATATGTTATTCGTTATATAAATAATGTAGAATTCTAAAATTATGGAACTGCACAGTGATGCTGTTTTCCTCTTATTTGTTTTACTATAAAAGTAACAACTTGTGCTGGTGTCAGCATAATTGTGTACCTATGAAAACAATGAATGATCCCCAAAGACCATTATTTTTAATGGGCTCAGAAAAAACTTGGTTTCTAACTCAGGTCAGAAGAGTGCAGAAGAGACTGGGGACACGAGCTGGAGCGAGGCCTCGGCCGCGTACGGTTGTCCTGGGCTGTCTGGCCTGAGCACTGATTCCCGGAAACACAGGAAGAATGGCACCTGCCTGCCATGTGTCCCGTTGGTGTTGCAGGTTTTACTTTGTGTTTACCAAGGAAAGAAAGCCGAAATGAGAGTGAGTACGGAGAACCGACGATGCCTTACTTTGACAAGGACAGCTGGAACAGCTGGGTTATCGTAAGGTGAGTAGGGCTGAAAAGCTAGTTGTATATTTGGTATGTGTATTGTATACTGAAAAATGAAATAGCTTTTCAAAAAAGTTGCCAAAGAATGGTGTGTTCCTGGTTTTAACAGTGTTCCTATTAGTCCACTAATCCTTGCAGGAGCTGTAAGGTTCACAGTGAATCAAGCATATTTTAATTTGTCACGAAATGGTGGAGAGAAACAGAACTTCCAGATGGTCCTCCCCCAGAGCATTCCCGCTGCCCTGTCCATGAACGGCACGCACCCCACCGCAAACCGCTCTCACTGCCAGGCATCTCGGCCTCAGGAGATGCCCCGGGCGTCGCTGATGCCCACTGCTGTGGGTCCTGGGTGCAGGGCAAAGGGGTGGCCTGGCCTTTTAGAGCTAAGTGACTATGCAGGCCGTCACCCCACTTGCCATGGGCCTGTTGGTGAGCACGTGTGGCATGGACACTGCCCAGGAAAGTGAGCCCTGCCCAGCCACTGGCCCTCTCAGCCCCTTCTGTGCCCACGAGATAACTTCTGGACTCCTACTGGAACCTCAGGCAACAGTGGATAATAGCATCCTGACAGGACAGCATAAACACTCGGGCAAATTCTGAAAATGTAAATATATGGTGCTTCCTGCAGAGTTTAAAAAGTTGCTAATGTTCAGTTGAGTTTTTCAAAGCCCAAATCACAGAAAATAAATTTTATGTCACAGATAATCAAAAGAACATTCGTCACTTATGTATTGTGTTATCTAAAATACTATTTTAACTTTTGTATCGTGTTCAGAAAAGTTTTCTTTAGTAGATAATAACATTTACACAGACATCTGTTGTTTCCTAAACTAACACACTTAACTGCAAAGGTATTGAAGGATTTGGAAATTCCATTTTCTTTTTTATCCTCCTCATAAAGTTAAATCCTCCAGTTTTACAAGCTGTCTATAGTGTGGACATCACTATTTGATCACTCAGTTGTTTCAGCTCATTCTAAGCCAGTTGCTTAACTTTGTGAAAAAAGTAGCATCGTAACTTCACTGTGGTGAGCTGTCATCTCAAGGTATATGTTATGTCCAAAAGCAACAGACTTCCACGGTGCTTGCATAAAATAGTTGGATAAACCTGCACCAAGACCCCCGGGTCTTCACATTTGGTAGTACCTGTTTGACACTTGAATCCTAAGTTGAAAATTCAAAAGCATTTCACTGATAGAACCATCGCAACATCAGAAAACTTAAGTTTTTCAACATGGCATGGTATGTTACTTAAAAATAAAAGCAATCAAGCGCAAGGGCCCGGGTTCGATCCCGGTAACCACATAACAATACCGGGCATGGAGACTCACCCCAGCAGCAACCAGTACCACATACCACAGTGCCGGGCGTGGTGGCTCACGCCTGTCATCCCAGCACTCGGGAGGCAGAGGCAGGAGGATTGCTGTGATGTGAGTTTGAGACTGAGCTCAGGGCCAGCCTGAATCACAAAGCGAGACCCTGTCTCAAAAAACCTTTAAAAAAAAAAATAAAAGCAATCAACTAAGAAAATGCCATAATTGATATTTATAGTTTTCATGTGTTTATTAAGATCACCAAATGAAGTGTTAAGGAAATAGCCTAATGCAGAAACACATTAAACATTTAAAATTTTTCCTACAACAAGAAAGTTCTGTTGATGAATTTTAACAGAAGCTAACCACAGGAGCTCTAGAGGGCTGACTGCTGTCTCTCAAGGGTTTTGCTTTACAGAGAGTATCATCCCTTGGAAACTTTAAGGGAGTGTTGCAAAAGGCTGGGGCCTGCTGTGGCCCGGCAAAGCCAACTTTGCCAGTTTCCACCCCTTCCTGTGTGAATTTATCATCTCCACATATTGCATTTATAGCTTTTGGTCTTTCAGAGAAGGCCAAGGGAGGTGTTGGTCTCCTGGGAAGCCAAAGTCCCTTCTGAGGACGGGGACACCAGCTGACCTCTGTCTGCCCGTTTCCTAGCAGCTTAGATTACGATACCCCAATCCAGTGACAAGGAAACTGTGCAGTGAGTAGATCCCACATCCCAGAAAGGTCACCTCGGACAGCCGGGAGCTCACCTGCACTTGTCTAGGCTGCTTGGAGCACCCATGAGACAGCCATGTCCAGCCCCGTCACACATCACTTTGTGGAAGGCGCACTCACTCTGAAGCAAAATGGACGTCCATGTTGGCTACGTCAGGGCATTTAATTTCCTCAGTCAGCCTTGTTCTACATCAGGGACCAACGCCCCATTTTCCCACATCAGTACACCACCCAAAGTGGCCTTTCCCCTCCCCGCTGCCCCTCAGTGGGATCCACAGGACCCTCCTTCACTCACTGGCTGGGCACGGGGCCTATGTGCTGCAGGAGCTGCACCTGCGATGGCTCAAGCGGGACACGCACACTGCACACGCACACACACACATCGCACACTGACGCAGTCTCAAGGCGCTCCATGCGACACTGCAGGACCCTGGAAACAAGGGGTTCCCAGGTCTGGGAGAGCAGACTGGGTCCCCCAAATCTGTGACTGATGAGCAGCCTGCGAGGCCGGCTGGGCTATGAGGATAGTGCTGGGGAGCCCAGGCGGGAGAGAAGGCTCCTGATTCAGCCCAGGCGGGAGAGAAGGCTCCCGACTCAGCCCAGGAGGGAGGGAAGGCTCCCGACTCAGCCCAGGAGGGAGGGAAGGCTCCCGACTCAGCCCAGGAGGGAGGGAAGGCTCCCGACTCAGCCCAGGAGGGAGGGAAGGCTCCCGACTCAGCCCAGGAGGGAGGGAAGGCTCCCGACTCAGCCGAGCTGCCCCTGCCTGGAGAAGTGCAGCCAAGGGGAACGAGCGGAGGCCTGGGGGCACCGCTGGTAAAAACCTCGAGAGCCAGACAAAGGCGTCATTTTCAAAACGAAAGAAAATTGGTGGCCACTTGCTGGAAAAAAACAGCTGCCAGGACGAAGGCCGCCCAAGTGCGGAGACCAGAGGAGGGACAGAGAGACGAGAGGACACAGGCCTGGACTCCCGGCCATGCGCAGAGCCTGCGCCCGGGCTTGGCGGTGGCCATTTTCTCTCCTCTAAAAGAGAAGGCTGAGGGCACGGCAAGGCCTGCTCCCTCCCGCAGGCGGCACGGCTCCTCCCCACAAAAGAAAAGCAAGAAAGCACAGGTGCAAATCCCGGCCGCAGGCGCCCTGCGAGGCTTCTGCGGCCGCCGCGGTCTGCGGGGCAGGAGGCACGGGGGAGACGCGGTCTGGGAACCGCCCGCCCGCCGCAGTGCAGGGCTCAGCTACCGCCCCGGGCTCCGCGTCCTCGGGCGGAGCGCGATTCCCGCGTGCACCGCGCAGCGGCTCTGGGTTCTGTCCCTTTAAATCACCGCACGCGCACACTCGAGTCCGCCAGGAGCCCACACGCACGTACGCGTGTGCGCGTGCACGTGCCCGCGAGTGCGCGCTCAGGTTCGAGCCAGCACTTGGCAGCCCGGCGCCAGGTCGTTCCAGAGCAGAGTGGAAATGTACAAGAGCCCAGGTCGCCCTGTCGGGTCCCAGCCCCGCAGAGTGGCTTGTAAGGAGGCTCGGCGCAAAATAGAGTCTGAACACAGCTAGGACTGACCAGTCCGCCCCCCCGCCGAACGCAGACGGTAGAGGCCGGTCCCCCGCAGGCAAAGTCCAAATTCCTCTTCGAAAACAAAGAAAACCACTCCCTGGGCGCCAGTCTGAGCCCTAGCTTACCTACAGCATCACGGGGCTGCGCTCCTGCGAACCCTGGGACACACATCTAACCACCGCACAAGAAGGGTGGTGGCCTCCCGCGTCCCTCAACCTGCGCGGGGGAAGGCCTGGGAACCTGGGCACCACGCGCTCAAGCCGACCTCGAGTCAGCCCCGGGCCAGGTGGTCTAGGCGGGAAGCCCGGCTGGGCTGCCATGGAGAAAGGTCCAGGTCCCTCCCCTGGCAGCCTCTCCTTACGGGGTCCTTCTGGGCCAGATAGTCCTGACTACATGAGAGGACGATGGGTGATTTGAACAGGGAGAGGCCATGACAGTGAGGAGTCCAGGACTCCTGCGCTAACTCCCTGTTTCCAGCAGACGTCGAGCAGGATCCGCCACCTCTGGGGAACAGCGCGGTGCAGGCTCTGACCAGAGCCTCCTGGCTCTCACACAGCCTCTCCAGGCCCATGGCTTCCTGTGTTCACAGAGCAGGGACCAAAGCAGGGCACGCCCACCTGCAAGCCTTTGTCAGCTTAGAGTGCTCTCCAGGGGAGGAGAGCGGGCCTGGCCCAGGCTCTGGGCCCCTGCGGACCGGCCATCCTGTCTTCACTCTTCCAGGGCCCAAGGGAGAGGCTGTGACGAGGCTGCAGCCTCCCTGTGCTGGGCTGTTTACTGCTGGGCTGCAGGAGCTCCGAGAGAAGAGGCCCAGTGGCCCCGCCAGAGCTCAGGCTGGAGCGAGGGTCAGTCTCTGCACCCTTGGCTTTGGGTGCTACGGACTCCGTCTCCGAGACAGGAAGATGCTAGGTTTTCCCTGCAGGGCAGAGCCTGAGGCCCAGGCCCGCTCCTGTGCATCCTGCTTAGGGGCTGGACTTCTCACACGACAGTCCCACACCACAGCGCTGTTTCGTGCCGCTGGTCTGGTCGTGTAAAGGGAAGACTGACCCAGACCCCAATCCGGAGGTCCCTCTCCTGGCCCTGGCTGCAGAGAGGTCTGGGTGGGGCAGGAGCAGTTGGTGCCCTTCCCTGGCTCAGGCTGGGCCGCAGCTCCTCAGCCCTGAAGCTCCCGGGAGCACACACGTGTTCCCTGGGGGAGCGAAGCTGCCCCGGTTGCCCTGGTGCAGCGTCATGAAGGCAGGGACTGGACCCCTGGGGTGCATCTCCTCTGTGGTGGGCTCCGGGGGACCCTCCTGACTCTCCTGCTGGTGCCTCAGCCTTCAGGAAGGGAACCCCGTGTCTATCTGTACTGTTGGGTATCGGGGAACCCTGAGGTGGGACCTGGTCATGCCGTCTTTCCACACTTGACCGCTGGGGGCGGAGCCTCGGGCTCTGCGGTTGGACTCAGGGAACTTTAAAGAGCCTCTCCCACCAACTTCTCCCTCATCGGACTCTCCACACGGATAATGCCCCTCAGCCTGTCCCTATGATGCTCACAAGGAAGAAAGCAGTTCAGTGTTTTTTATTTAGGAAAGACATATTGCAAGAGTTTAAAATCCAGGCATTCAGGGGCTGGGGATTTAGCTCAGTGGTTACAGCATCTGCCTGGCAAGTACAAAATCCCGAGTTTGATCCCTGGTACCATATCACAGTATAGGTGGTGGAGGCTCACACCTGTAATCCCAGCACCAGGGGGAGGGGGCAGAGGCAGGAGGTTTGTTCAAGGCTCAGCTGGTCTACAATAGTGAGTTCAGGGCCAGCCTGAACTACAAAGTGTGACCCTGACTTTCAATACAGCGAGGTCTCCCCTTCGCGATTTGTGGGTGTGTTTGGACCATGGTCAAGCTGGCTCCCCAGGCTACCAGGTGGGCAGGCTCCCATCTTTAGGGACAGGGTGGGAGTGCTGAAGGAAGATGAACTTGTGCTCAGCAATCTGCTCTGCGATGATCTGACACTCAGAGTCTTTGAGTTTTGGCTAATGAACTCTGGGGAGAGGTCACAGGGTTTGTAGATCTCCAACCTCTCAGTAGAGTGCAGTGAAGGGCTCAGGCTCTGTGTCCCTCAGGGAGAGGGTACTTGCCTGAGGAAGTACAGTTCACTGGCTCCAGGAAGATCCTCTTGTCCACACCTCAAAAAATCTGGACTTAGCCCTGAGCTTCACAACTGAGTGGGTGCTCTAAGGCTGCACTGCAGGTTGTAGGGGCAAAACCACGGCCTTATCCCTGAGAGGCAGCTGGTCGGTAACCCTGCTCTGGGCTGATTCTGCAAGGGCTGTTCTACCACTGCTTACTGTCCGAGGAGTCCCCAGAGCCAGGCACCGCCCTTCTGCCTTTGGGTCCGTTTCTGGGGCTCAGGGACCCTCTGGGCCTCTGCCTTGGCCACTGGTCCAGGTGATCTAGGGCAGCGAGGGCTTGGCGCCCGGGAAGGATGGCTCCCAGCGCTGTTGGCCTGTTTGTCTGAGTCCCTGCCAGCAGATTTCCAGCCCCAATCTCAGAGGGCAGAGTACAGAAGAGCCATGAGACTCCGACCCACTTCATCTAAGAACCAGTCTGGCACCACTTGTGGATGCTACTGTCCCCAAGCTCCTCTGGCCTGCGGCCCAGCCCTGTCTTAGATCCGCTGGGAAGGGACTGGAGTCCAGGGACACCCGCCAGTGTGCGCCCCCACGGAGTCCGTCCCTGTGCCCGTCCTGCAGAGGCTGCCCTCCAGCTCAGGCCCGGTGGGGGAGGGGAGGCCTGTGGGGGAGAGGAGCCCAGCGTCGCCCGTTGGTAGGGGGTGGCCCCGAGGCGAATGGCCCTGGCTTCTTTGAGCCCTCAAAAGTCCAAGGTGCTTCCTAAGCCCACTGGTGACCGCATCCACACCTGTAGTATAGTCCAGGTGCACCCCAGCGGACTACAATGACTAGGGTAACCAGGCCTTGCCCTCTGCTTCCCCTCTAGCGCC
This sequence comes from Petromus typicus, assembly GCA_004026965.1. Classification (NCBI taxonomy): domain Eukaryota; kingdom Metazoa; phylum Chordata; class Mammalia; order Rodentia; family Petromuridae; genus Petromus; species Petromus typicus. The sequence goes on along the minus strand of PVIR01001558.1, from coordinate 89,824 downwards.
ACCTGTGGGTGTGCTGAGAGCCAGGAGGGGAAGGGGAGAAGGAGGCAGGAGAAGAGGGAGCACAAGAAAGGGAGGGAGGGCCAGGAAGGGAGGGCCAGGGGGTCCTGACCCACACAAGCACAGAGGAGCTGGGCACACACGGGAATTTGGGGATCACTAGTGCCCAGCTGGGCTTCATGGACCAGGGCTGGTGTGTGACAGGCAAGGGGACCCGGAGTAGGTACCCATCTCGTAGAGACAGGGCCACCATGAGATGGCCAGGACTGGCAAGAGGGCCTGTGGGCCTCCTGCACGAGGCGGTGACCCCGATTTGCCGGATCTCCCTGCTCTACAGGCTGCAGTCTGCCTCACATGCACTGAGGACACTGGAGGATGGCCTCAAAGTCACCCCGCATACAGTGGCAGCTGGGACCCACAGAGAACTCTTACTGCTGACCTGCCACACGCCTGTGATAAGCAGTTTGCCAGTCACCGAACCCACAGCTTGCACGGTGCTCCCATTTTAAAGACAGGCATAACAGGCACCCAGGTAAGTCTGAGTGCTGCTGCTGTTGCCTGTTTCAAGACCATTTCCTATGTTCCTATGTTTCCAAACCTGCCTATGAGCCTTTGTACGGAGAGCTGCCCAGCCAGCCCTGCCTGCCCTGGGTTTCCCGTCCTCGCCAAGGCTGAGAGGTGAGACCAGGAGCTCTGCCTTCGCAGACAGAGACAGGCTGCAGGAGCTGGAGTCCCAGAGCCAGGCACCGACCTTCTGTCCTTTGGGTCTGTTGCTGGGGCTCAGGGACCACTATGGAGCTGGAGGAAGCACTGTGGAGAGGCAGAGCCACATGCCTTCCAGCGCTGGCCTTGCAGCCAGCACCGTCTCCCGGGTCGAAGGCTGTGGGCCTGGAACGTGGGTGACCAAGGGGTCGAAGGGGCTGAGTCCGAGCCGAGTCCTGGTGAGGAGCAGGCAGCCTCAGTGAGCATGGGTCAGCACAGTGCTTCTCCAGGAAATGTGAATAGGGTAATGGGAACGAGCAGGAACCAAGCCAGCCACGCCTCGGAGAGCAGCTGCCCGGTGAGAGGCGGGTACCACGACCCCACTGCTCTCTGACACCGCATGGAGCCGTAGTGCTTCGTTGACCGGGGTACGGTCAGTGAGGTGCTGGGGCTGGATTGGGGCTCCTGGGTGCTGGACACACTGAGCAACTGAGCTTGGCTCAGTAATACATAGTCTGTATCTCCACTAGTTTTGCTGGTTTGTGTCCTTGCTGCTGCTGCATTTGCTTGGGACTTTCAGATTGCCTCTGTGTCCTGATCACATATCTGTCCTCCTTCCTGCCCACCAAAGTAGCAACCCAGCCACACCTTCATTCCGTCCAGAGCACCTCCTCTTCACACCCCATCAACTCGTCAGGGGGCCTGAGCCAGGCGACCGGGTGGAGGGGGCATGGAAGAACACCAGCTTTCTCCTCCTCCTCCTGCCCAGAGTGTCACAAGGAGCTGGGCCTTTGCTCGCCAGCCCCTTCTTCTTTGACCGTCACTGTCTCATTTGGCAGTGCAGGCCGCCGGCTGCGATCATTGCTGGCCACTCCTGCGGGGCACCCACTACTTTTGACTCATCAAATGTGAGGTCAGAAGGAGGACTGGCACATTCGGGTACCAGCTGGTCATCAGACACCAGGCTTTGGGAAGAAAGGCACCCACACATGCGTGGAATGTGTTTTATGGATTCCACACTGTTCTAGGTGTGAGGGAGACACAAGTGTTTCTCCTGGAATTTGCACTCTAAACTGCAGGGTGGAACTTCTCCTTGTTCCTCACACCCAAGTCCATGCTTTCACCGTGCTTCAGGGAGATGATTAATGTCCACAGAACACTGGTCTAGCTCAGCACTGAGCAGGTGCAATTTCTGCCTGAACCCACTGTCTTCATCCTTTACTTTTGGTGTTTTGTACGTGGTCGTCGTCAGGCCTAGCTTTAAAGGAACTGCTAGAGAACAAGGTTTAGGGAAGTCAGGCACTGGGCGCCTGGCTGCGTTTCACACAGTCACATACACGGGTGTTGTTGAGCGACAGGCTTGTGCCTGGGCCACACTTCGATTTCCTAGTGTGTAGCTGCTGTGTGCCTGGGCGGTGAGGGTACTGAGCCTCTGCTCCCAAAACCTTTCCTCCTCCATCTGGTGCCTTTCTCCACCAGTGAGCAGCCCAGGACCCTTCCAATCTGTGAGGAGCCACAGCCTTGCCTGCCTGACCGCAGCAGAGGTCCGGATGCCAGCACCTCCCTGAGTGAGGTGCAGCTAAGAGTGGGTCATCTCAGCCCTGGAAAGCAGACCCTTACTGAAAGAGCGGCTTTTACGACTGCCATGAGTGAGGTTTGTTTGAGAGGCTGAATTGCTGCAAAGAAACTGGTGTGACAAGTCATGGGTCTTAGGAGGTCCGAGCTCGTGGCCATCAAGTTAGACATGAGAAGTGTCCAGTGAAAACAGGACTTTCGTGTACGCATCTGCTGTGCAAGAGAGCAGCACGGGAACTACTCTCAGGAGCTGGAGGCTGTGGAGCTGTAAGGCGTGAGCAACATGGGACCAGCCACGTGTTTGTTCAATGAACCTGTCAGGATGCGGAAGAAGTCTAGGGGTTATGGGTAGAATTTTGAGACAGCTGAAAGAGAAGAAGAGGTCACTGTATGATCTTGTGTGACCAGGCTACTTCACACAGATGAGCCTTAGAGCTAGACGTGCGCTTTTCCTGTCTCTGCCTCCGGATCCAGGCCTCAGCCGTGTCCGTCTGCGCCAGGTCTTGTCCTCCTTTGGGGTGAGGCCCTCAAGGGATTGAGACAGCAGCCATGGTTCACTCCTGGGTTGTGCGTTCGTGCATGCGTGCGTGCGAATGCGCGTGCGTGTACGTGTGCACACGTGTGTCCGTGAATGCATGTGTGCGAATGTGCTGTGTGACCGACCCTGTGGGTGTGTATACGCGTGTGTGTGTTGTGCGCGCACATCTGAATGATGTGCGTGGTGTGGTCTGGCTTGTATGAGTGTGCGTGTGCATGTGCATGAGTCCTGTATGAGTGTGCGTGTGCATGTGCATGAGTCCAAGGAGGCGGGCCTGGGCCTGTGTGCTCTGGGCTCACGCACCGTCGGGGAGTCAGAGTCCGGCCCGGCGCGGACCGCACTGGGGAGGGACCGCATGCCCCTCGATCAGTCCTGAGTCCTGCGTGGGGCGGCCTCCTCTGAGACCGCACCAGCGCGGCGCCCGCCCGCGGCGGACACCAGAGGGCGCTCGCGCCTCCTCCCGCGCCGGGCTCCGCGGGGCTGGGTGGCGGGGGTCGCGCGAGCGGCCACCGCGCCCACGCCGGGAGCGGTCAAGGCGGCGCTGCGCGAGATTCTAGCGGCACCTGCCCCTTGGGCCTCAGCAGCGCGGCCGGCGGCGCCGTGTGCTCCTGTGCACCAGATGGCGAGTGTAATGACATCTTAAACGGCTAATTGCATAAACCTTGTAATGCAGATAATTGCTGCTCCAGAGTAGGAGTTAATAATTTCCCAGTGTATCGCCTGGCTTCGGGGTAATCCTCGAGGACAGTTGTGACAATTCGAACACACTGAAGTTCACCAAGCGGTAATTAAAACTAGCACTTAAATCATTTGACTTTCAAACCCTTCATTAGGATTCGGAGGAACGGCTTTGTGGAAACCCAGCGCTTGCGATGGATGGCGGTGCGCTCGCACCCATGCGGCCTCGCAGGCTTCGCTCCCGGCGGCGCACGTGCTGCTCAGGGGATCCGCGGGGGCCGGATAGGCGACTCTCGCCGCGAAGGGTCTGTTGGTGATTTAGATTTATGTCTGTTTGTAGATCCCCGTAGTCCCTAACACCAAGTCCGGGCACCTAGCAGGTATTTTCCCAGGTGCTACTGACCGGCCTTCCCCACGCGATCGGGGTGGAGAAGCGAAGCAGTGCGTCCAAGCGGGCTGCGCGGCTGGACACGCTACCTGGAACCCAGCCGGCCACTCACTGTGTGCTGACGTCTGACCGTCATCCGTATTTCCATCGACTTGGGTTTCCCATAATGCCTAGAAGTAAAGCTAACTGCCATAAAGGGAGTTATAACCGCCAGCCAGCAGGTATGCAGCTTTGCCGAGTTTAATCGCCCAGCTTCTGCCTTGCTGCATGCTAAAGCCACGTCTGCCCTTCGGGAAGGCTGCTGCAGCAACGCTGCTCCACCAAGACCAGCAGCCCCAGGAGCTGGGTCCACCCCTCCCTGGAAAAGCAGGTGAGCCTCTGCTTTCTGTTCTCCATCTTCCAAAAGGCTGACATCAGGCTTCCACACTTAAACTGCATGTGCCGCAGTGGCCACAGAACAAAACTCTCTGCGTGGGATCCCAGCGGAGCGGGGCTGACACAGAGGCCTCCGGGGTCAACCTGGCAGGCGGAGCCGCCGCTGTCTTCCCGGGTGGGTGGGCAGGACCCTCCTGAGCCTGCTGCCACTGCTTTGGGCTCCTGTTTGAGAGGCCTGACCTAGAGCAAACTCACTAAGGTAGCCGGCACGAGGCCTGTGCGCTGCTGTTCTCTGCCCCGGGTGCAGAGTCTCTGCCCTAAAGACCGGGGGCTCGGCGCCGGCTCCCTCACGGCGTTCCACTTCAGTAATTCTAGGAAGTTAAACGACTACATTTAATTATTACTGAGTGGGAGTGAGGCTATTAGGTTGCATTTTCTTTGATACAAATAAAAGGAATGAGCAAAAGACCTGTCAGGAAAGGAGAGACAGAACTTGTAGCTTTGCCGGGAGGAAATGTCACCTCCCTGCTGTCAGCAGCCCTGCGGTCAGCGATGGCAGGGAGTGCTTTGCTGGGCTGCCGCACTGTGCCCTCAAGAGTTGCTGCTGCATCACTGGGGGCACAGGCGAGGGCTCCTGGGCAGAATCTTGAGGGAAGCCCCGAGGTGGCAGTGGATGATGGCAGGCAAGAAATCCTGCCATGCCAGGGACGCTGCCCTGGCGGCCACCATCCCAGGAAGCTGTGGGGCAGGGAGCCACAGGTCAGAGCTCGCCAGGCCTGACCGAGGGGTTGGACTTTACTTCAGGCACTCAATCTGAATGCCTTGCACTAGGTTCTGGTCCCCTGAGTGGGTAGAGGGAGTGTCTGCACTCCTCCGACAGCGTTGTGTGTCCCAGACAGGAGCCCACGGCCCCTGCGGGTGGGAGTCTGCCTCTGCTGGGGACCTCAGTACAGCAGGTCTTGAGCAGGAGTGCAGTGTGGACACTGTGCTCTGTTGCTAAGCTCCAGACCTTTAGTCTCTAAGCTGTTCACTTATTTTCCATATAAAGAGGGAAATCAAAGTCATAATTATGGCAGAAAACTTTGAGAATGCTTTGTGAATTGTTTTAGAGTGATAGATCCTATTTCTGTGGGAACAGGACTAAACGCTCAGAGGGTTTAGTCTGGTTTAAGGAGCTGACATCACCTTCCCGCACTAGTGGTGGAAGTGGACATTAGTGACACTTTTCTGAGGGACAACTTAACAAAACATGTAGCGTCTTCTACCCTCTGCTTCTGGAGAGTGTGCGTGCGTGCGTGCGTGCGTGTGTCCCAGAGACAGAATCCAAGCCTTATGCACTCTAGGCAGGTACTGCACCACTGAGATTTATCCCAGCCTTTCCTCTAGAAATTTATTCCCGGGGATCGCCGTGAGCCCTCAGGCATCAGCCCCATGTCTGTGGCCCTGCACCCTGTATGCAGCCAGTGCAGGGTTTACACACAGAGGCTCGGCCAGACGCACCCCTCAGGCAAATCCGCAGCACTGCTGTCCACACACTGCACCCCACACTGCTTTCGGTGTTAGCAGTCACACATGGCGACTTAACGCGCATGTGCGCATGTGCGCATGTGCGCCAGCTTATGACGGCACACTGTGGCATTATATGAGGGACTGAGTACCTCCAGATCTCCATGTCAGTGATGCCCTCCACTCACTGAGTGGAGGAAGGTTTGTGACAGAGGTTTCGCCCTACGAGCAGCTGGAGAAGGTCTGACAGCCAGCTCCAGGGCATGCTCACATGCACTGGGCAGACGTGCATTAGAATATCAGGATGCTGCAGAGTATCAGATGAGCAGATTGATGTTAAACAAGTACGGTGTCGTCCACTTGTTAAAAGTGTTTGCATATTCAAAACTAGTAGGAAAAACATTTCAGAAGAGAGATATTATGATTTTTTTCCCTTTTTGTGTTTATGTCTTCTGAATTTTAATAAGAAATAAATCATAATAAGAAGCCATGATAAAAATGTTATCATGTAGATTAAAAAGCCAAAATAAAGGGCTCTTCTTGTTTGTCCATTTGGTAAGGGCAGAGCAGGAACTTTGTACTGGCTGCCCTTGCAGGACGAGGAGAAAAGCAGCTAGAAGTAGTGAGGTGTCTGCTGCAGGTGCTGGACTTTGGGGCACTGCCGCCAGGGGAGGGGAGGGCAGGGCCCGGACGAATGCCCTCAGACTCACACGTTGGCTTTGCCTGCGGTGTCTTTACCTCCCACAGGCTTCTGGGCTGCAGGAATGGCGGGCTGTCCTGAACCAGCTCTGCATGGCCAGGGGCCAGTGCAGATCCTCTCTGGGGAAGACAGCAGCGAATTCTGCCCTCTATAGGGAGTGTGCGGTGCCAGTCTTCTGAAAAATCTTCTAGAGAAGGGAAAATTGACACATGACCTTATTTGATCTATAAGACCAGCATAACTAAAGTACCAAAACTTGACAAGGAGAGTTTAAGATAATTATGTTCTTATGAACATAATTAATGAGGTTAAGATCATTATGTTCTTATAAACATAGATATAAAAATTCTAAATAAAATATTAGTAAGGAAAATTCAGCAATAATATAAAAAATAATATATCATAACCAATTTATGTTTATTCCAGGAATTCAATAGTGGTGTGACATTCAAAATTCAACTAAAATACTGCATTAATTGAATAAAGAAGGCAAATCATAATGATATGAATATATAATCACAGAGATATGTGATAAAAGTCAATGCCCATTTATGATTTAAAAATTTTGGCAAATTAGTCAGAAAAAGAGCAGCTGCAAAGTACTCAAAACACAGATACCACTTGTAAAATTTTAGAAGCTTAGAGATGAGATCTGCAGGTGTCCATTTCTACTCCCACTTGGGGTCGTGCTGACCTTACGAGTGTGACAAGAAGCACAAATGATGTGTCCGAATCTTAGAGAGGAGAGTGAGCTCTGATCCGTGTGGGTGTGAGTGCAACAAAGACTCACATATGTATGAATTATTAAAACTGATTGAATTTAACAAATCATTGGATCTAAGATCGATATACAAGAACATTGCAACTCTATGTTATAGCTTCAAACGGTAACAAAATAAAAATAGAAATATCTTCATTAACAGTGACTCAGATGTCCAGGAATAAGCCTCAGCAGATGCGTAACAACGTAATAATATTGTATAAAAATGTTTCAGAGGCATCCGTCATCCTCGTAGTGGGGCAAGTGAAATTATCATGTATAATTTCTCCCCAGATTGATCTATAGATTTAATGTATTTCTAATAAAAATCCCAGTCTAAAATAGAGCTTGAAAGATGATTGTAAGTGCATTTGTTAATCGAAACAGTATCAGAAGTGAGAAGGCGCTCACAGAGGCGGGACGTACATGAAGCGGGACGACACAGAGGAATCAGTGTGACCTGAGGGACGACACAGAGGAATCAGCGTGACCTGGGCGAGGGCGGTGCCCACACGTGTGAAACGTTCTATATTTTTGGAAGCAAAATTGACAGTGTTCCTGCCCAACAGTGAATTTACTGAGAAAGAAATTAGTAAGGCAAACCTACTTATAATAGCTTGGAAAAATTTAAATATCTAGGAATTAACTTAACCAAGGAAATAAAAGAACTCTATAATGAATACTGTAGTACCCCAAAAGAAGAGATTGTAGAGGACATAAGAAAATGGAAAGACACCCTCTGATCCTGGATAGGTAGAACTAATATAGTCAAAACGATCATTACAAAAGATGACACATAGATTTAATGCAACATCGTGAGAATGCCAGCAGTATTTTCAAAGACCTAGAAATGATAATCCTAAAATATAGGTGGCTGAAAAGAGACCCAAATAGCAAAAGCAATCCTTGGCACCAACAGCAAAGGAGGAGACATCATAATCCAGACTTCAAGTTATATTGTAAAGCTACGTGACAAAAACGACACGGTACCAGCACAAAACCAGACCTGTGGGTCAACAGAATGGAAGAGGATAAGCAGAAACAGACAGGAACCTTCAGCCACACAGTCTGACAGAGGGGCCAAGGCACAGCTGGAAGAAAGGTGGACGAAGCCAACTACCCTGTCCTCTGTCACCAGCACTCGACTCAGGTCAAAATGGATCCAAGACTTACACAGAGACGAATACTGAATCTGCAGGAAGAAAAAAGCTGGTAAAACTCTTGCAGATGCAAGTGCGACATCAGTGTGAGCGGGTGGGATTGCATCTACCAGAAAGTCCTGCACAGCACTGGAAACAACCTAGTGGGGAGATGGCTGTGGCATGTGGAAACAGGTTGTTCCAGTTACTCCTCAGACAGACAACAAATGTCAGCATACATAAAGAACTAAAAAAAGTCACATGCCCATAATAAAAGACCCAGTCAGATAATGGGAAACTGAAATGTGTGACCCTGCTTAGCAGAAATACAAGCAGCCAATACTTACATAAAAAAAATATTTAGCATCTTTCACCATTACAGAAATGCAAATTAAAACAACACTGAGATGCCTTCTTACCCCTGAAACAGTGGCTATCACCAAGAAATCAAATAATGACCCATTCTAGCCAGGTTTTGGGGAAAAAGGAAACCTTCTACATGGTTGATGGGAATGTAAACTCGTGCAACCACCGTGGACATCAGAAAACTAGCACTAGAGATTCCATTTGACCCAGCTGTATCCCTGGGTGCCCTCCTAGAAGATTTAAGTTCATCTTACTGCAGTGATGTCTTGTAGGCAGTAGTCAGCGGGTGCAGGGACAAATAAAGTGTAGCATTTACTCATAGTGGAGAGCCACTTGGCCACAAGGAGGGGTAGATTTGAGTCTCTCATAGAAAAATGGATGAAGATCAGACGCAGAAGGCTAAGTATTGCCTGGCTTCTGTTATGTGAAAAAGCCAAAGTATAAATAATTTAGAAGCAAAATAAAAGGTAGATGTTGGGAAACAGGGAGATAGACTGTGAAAACTGGGAGGGACTCTCGGAGTGGGGGAGAGGGGAGGGAGGAGGAGAAAGGAAGTGAAAAGGACCAAGATACAATGTGTATCTGTGCAAATCCCCACGACGGGTGTATTTCTTACAAGTCACACACACTAGCAGTGAGAGCGGGGAGGTTAGGGTTAGGGAGGTGCCAAAGTCCTTGACAGAGAGCACAGTGCAGAGCTCAGTCCACGTTGCTACCTGGATAAATATAACCGAGGCGTCCTGTAAGGCTCACAGCCATGTGTGCACCCTGGGTTCAAAACGAGACACTGCTGCTTCAGGCAGGCAGCAGGGCCCGCTCCCAGCGCGCGAGAGAAGTGGAAAAGCGCTGCTCCCCACTGAGCAAAGCGGCAGATTCATGAAGAGCGTGAAGAGTGAAGCACAGTGAGCCGGAGCTCCCGAGACAGCGCAGGGAGGGTCGTCATGGCCTCAGGCAGGAGCGCTCTCCTGAAGGCCATAAAATAAAGCACAGAACTTAAAGAGAAAGAGCGATACAACACAGTACAGAAAACCCAAGTCTCTTTCTCTGTGAGGCGAAAGGGCTATGAAAGATAAAAGTAATAAAGGTTCTGGGCGGGACAGGTGGAAAGAACTCCACGGTTTACAAAAAGGTGTGACTCTCCAGGTTCCAGCCCGAGCGTCTCACAGAAGAAATAAACCCAAACAGTAAAAACCCCGCTGTTAGCGCATGGAGCGACGGACTCTCTTTACAGTGCTGGTGGGAGGGGACTCTACGCAACTGCCATGCGGGCGATTTGGTATTATTTACTAATGTTGAAAATAAGAATATCTTATAACCCAGAAATTACTCTCTGGTTATGGATCCAAGTGGAAATGTGCTCTAGAAGTGCATGTCAGAAAGCTCATAGCGACATCACAGAAGCTATCAGGGGATCATCACCGATAGATGAGATGAATAATCATGTATTCACGCTGTGCAGCAAAATGGATCAATCTCACAAGTATAATATTGATCACACAAAGCAAGCATAGAAGAATTATGACATATGATGTAGTTCATACAAGTACCAAATAGAGGGGGAGAGACGGGACCGGCGGTGATGCCTGCTTTGGGGCACATGATAAGGGGAGGCGTGAGGTGGCTCCCCGGAAGGGCAGTGGGCAGGGCGGGGCTGCGGGGTGAGGGGTACCTGGTGGGCATTGAGATACAGGCAGGGACAGGGGACCGGCTGGCAGGACGGAGGTCCGGACCTGGAGGGGTCCGAGAGGCGGGTGTCCTCTGTCCCTCGAGCTGGGCAGGGCTTCACGGGAGTTTTCTGGACAAGTGACTGAGCTGGGCTTTTTGTTTGTGTACATGTGTTTGTTTGGTGGTGTATTTTGTTACTCCTTTCACCCTGTTTAGAACGTGAAGGACATGTGGAGCATTAGTCTGCTGGAAGCATCAGAAACCTCTGTAGAGATGATGCCGACCAGGCTGGCGGCCACCTGGCTCTGGGTGTTCAGGGCAGCACAGCCCCCCGGCAACCCGGCTCCACCTGCTGTGGTCCTGCCAGGCCTTCTTCCTGGCCCCTGACTGCCCCAAGTGGTCCGGACACTTGCTTTCCCTCCCAAGCTCCCGACGGCATCTGTGCACACCCGCTCTGCACCCTCTAGCGCTCAGTCTCTACACAATGGGAAACCGCGTGAAGTCTGTAGCTGCTCGCAGATGTGGGACCTTAACTGAGGTCTCCAGAGACCTGGCCTGGCCTCAGAAAGCAGGACTGAGCCTACAGACCTTAAGATCACATTTTGTTCATTTCCTCAAAAGATAAACTAGGTGCTCTGCTGCCCCATAGGCAGGGCGAGCTCTGCACCTTAGGATCTTGCACACTGACACCTCGGGGCCTAGAACCTGGCGGGGTGAGGTGGGGGTCGGAGCGAGCAAGGGGTGGGCCCCACCTCTCTGCAAGATGGGAGACGCGGATAAGCATGAACTGAAGGGCTGGATGTGGGAAGCCTCTGTGGCAGGTTCTCCAGGTGGGCCGGGGTCTTGGTGCGTGGAGGCTGTGCACTGGACCAGTCTGCCAATGGCCGCATCCTGGGGACCCGTCAGAACAACACCCGCCCCTTCAGCCCTTTCTCCAGCCAGTCACGCTTGGCCTTTGTGTTCAACACAGCTGCCCCTCCTTCATGAAGCCTCATTGACTGATTTGTTGACTGACTGATCATACTGGGGATTGAACCCAGGGCTTCAGACTCAGCTGCATCGCCGGCCCTTTGTTATGATTTATTCTGAGACAGAGTCTTGCTAACTTGATAATTTGCTGAAACTGGACCTGAACCTGCAATCTTCCTGCCTCAGCCTCCCAGAGTTCTGGATTACAAGTGTGTATCACCAGGCCCAGAGGAGCCTTTTCAGTCTCCTGTCTGGATATGATTATGTCTTCACGTTACTTCTCTATAGACAGCACTTAGTGTACAAGGTGATCAGTTCAGCTCTTTATTTCCCTGGTTCTTGTGACTCTAGCATGTACCACAGGTCCGTGAGTGATCCAGGCTGACTCTCAAGACAGGGAGACTTCCGGGGAGGGGCATCCGAGATGGTGAGGACACCCACCCCGGGCAGCGGTGGCCAGTGCAGGGTCCCAAAGGGGAGGTGACTTATTCAATCTCCCCGCCGGGCTTGGCCCCACCAGGCCCTCTGCCCTGGAATTTGTGCAGTTCCGCATTTCAGTCTGCATGAGGAGTGGAAGTTGCCTTCAATGCAATCTCTAGATCACAGAGTGCAGTGGAGTAGTTAATACTCTGGTGAAAGGACCAGGATTAAAAGTGCTCTTGGAGCCAGACCTGGCCCAAAACCACAGATGAGATCCCACAAGAACATACACAGTTTGGCATTCAGATTCTAGAAAGTCAGTGACGCAAGTCCACGTACCCAATGTGCCAGAGCCTGGACCACACTTAGAGGCCTTCGTTGGTCACTGAAGGAAACTGACCCTTGCCGACCAAGACACACATTCCAGTCAGGACGGACACTGCAGGGCGCCTCCAGGAGAGGAGCCACAGGAAGCACAGGCGTGAAGCCCGGTGGGGCCCGCTGGCGCTGTGACAGAGCGGCTTGCAGCGGGGTCTCCAGTGCCAGCTTGGAGCCTTTGCCCTGGGGTTCGCTCCCAGCCTAAGCAGCTGCAAGGTCTGGGAAGGGCGTGGGGCCCCTCTAGCGGGAGGGCGTCTCCCATGTGGTTCTTCATGGACTGACACGTGACTTTTTGTGAGATTTCAGAGGTGACTCTTTATACACCAATTGGCTTCAATTTTAGGGAGCTAAAGAAAAAAATCCCTTTCTCACAGGTTGGACTCTGGGGCCACAGTCGTGGTTGTTTCTCAAACCCATGATACACAGTAACGCGTGCGGAGGCCGCCATTACCGTGCTACGGACCGTGAAGTCACTCGGGCTACACTGTCAGGGGCAGGAGCGCACTGAGACGCACCCAGGCTCCCGGCCCTGCGCATGCTTACAGGGCTGTGGGCTGAGGGGCCTGGCAGGCCCTGGGGAGGGGGCCAGGGCTGCCACTGTCCATGGGGCACAGAGCCATCCCAGGTCCCCGCGGGAGGGACAGGAGGCGTGCTCCTTGCCCATGGTGTGGGCAGGCGTGGGCACAGGCGTGGATCTGCACTAGCCACAGGACTGGGTGCCAGTGGGAAGCTGGGCCCAGCCTTGTCTTCTGGTCACCTGTGTGAGTCACCCCACGGTGTCTGTAGGAGTGGGACTGGTGCACTTCTGGGGAAGTGGCTCGGGCCTGGGTGGGTGCAGTCCCTGCCTCCCCAGTGCTCCAGGATGACAACCTCACGACTCTCTTCAGAGCCATGGCCAGAAATGTCTCACAGCCTGTGAATCTTGTAACCACACAGATCCTTGGCCTCTGGGCTCAGGTCTGGGGCGCATGTGGAGCAGACTCCACCTGACAGTGGGGCTCCAGCTGGCAGGCCTGCTGCCAAGGGAGGTGGCTGGCGGCCCAGGCTGTGCCCCCGCCCACAAGAAGAAAGAGCAGGACGGCGGAACGAGACCCCCATGTTTCAGGGGACTTGTCAAGGCCCAGGCCCTCAGGGGCAGGGAGCCTGCTGTGGACAAGGGGTGGAGACGAGGGCCTGCGTCCAGGACACTCCAGCCAGCTGAGGGGCGCCCAGGCCACGCACAGCTTTGAAAGGCAGGGAAACATCGCACCTTTGGAGGTCAGAAGCCAGAGTGGATCTGAAGCCAGCAAGAGTATAATTTGATTTACATTTTATTCAATTGTTTGGGAATTGAGTCCTTGCCGTATTGCTCAGGTGAGCCTTGAACTCACGATGCTCCTGCCTCAGCCTCCATAGCTGCTTGGATTGATTTATAGTTAGAAGCTTTCTTTCGCTCTGTCCAGATTCTGTATGGATAGGATGCCCAACGCTGAAGTCCGTTGGCACTGCCACCATGAGGCCTTGCAGCCCGTGTCTCCCTGTTTATGCTGCCCAGCTCCTGGTGGTTTAGTGTTTTATTTTTCAACACTAAGGTTGGAATGCAGGGTCCTCACACATGCAAGGCAGGCACCCTACCACCGAGCCTGCAGCCTCACAGTGTCCCTGAGCTGACCCTCTGTGCCCTATCAGGACTCTCAGGGGAGTCCTCTCTCTCCCTAACCCTCATTTTACTGAGGGGACGGAGGCTTTTAAAGGATGAAATTTTCTTGATCCGCGTGTCTGTTGAGGTGAGTGTCAGAGTCTGCCATGGCTGCAGTAATCAGCACTGCCCGCTCCCTGCAGACCCGCATACTCCAGGTCCTACATGACGTGAGCGTCTGTGGTCATCCTGGAGGGGACAAGGGCTGTGGCATGGACTGGGGCCCTGAGGTCTTTCTTCCTCCTGGGGCCCTTGAGAGCCAGAGTGCACCTGCAGTTAGCGCTCCAGGCACTGGCAGTGCCTCTGGATCCCTGTTCAGGGACTAGGTAACTAGGCCATATGTTGGGCAAGGCCTCTTCCAGCCTGTGCAATGTGCCACGCAGGAACGAGCACATGGGGGCGTCAGGAAAGTCTAGAGCACTAAGCTACTACCTTACCAAAACTTCACTCCTGTGGATGCCCGGCTGCAGAGCTGTAGCCCAGCATCTTCCCCAGCAAATGGCAGTAGTGACTATAGCCCAGAGCAAGCTAAGTACCGCTGGCCTGTCAGCTGTGGGGTCACACAGCAGGTCATGGGCTCCTCTGTCTGGAGGGACTTGGGGATAGGTTCCCTTCCTGCCTAGTTACCCAGAGTCAGCTCCTGGGCCTGCTGAGTCCTTGACACCAGTGAGAATGAACAGCTCTGCTGTGGGGCCGCCCCGCGCGAGCCGGCTTCACAAGAACTGGGCTGAGATGCTGGGAGAGGAAACGCCAGGGCTGGCGAAGAAGCAGCGAAGGTCAGGGAGGCTGTGTGGCAGTGTCCCTTCCAGCAAGGGTCCAGCTGGCCTCGCAGGACACGCCCACTGTGGTACAGCCGGCCTGGGAACACCTGCTGGCACTGGGCTGTACTGGCATCGGGCTGGTTCTGGCAACTGAGATGGTGAGAAAAACAGGTCATGCCCTGTCCTGCAGGCCAGCTGGGAGCATCTGATGGCACAATAATTCTGGAGCTAAGAACGGTGTTTTGAACATTCATAGTAACTGCTGATTGCAGGTAGAAATGGCCTCACAGTGTGTGTGAGCGTGATAGAAAAGGAGAAGGGTTGGACACTGCCTCTGTGTCACAGACCCTACTGGTGCTTTTCCAGCCTTTGCTGAGGCTGCATACCACCTGTTCCCTTGCAAAATATGCTTTTTGATATGTCACTCTGTGACCTTTTGCATTGTGTGCCACCTCAAGACCTGGTTTCTGTTTCTGGTGACCCTCGCTTGGGAGACTTCCTGATCTCTGCCCACCTGTCAGCCACAGCTTGGTTTAGATGCTGTGGTGTCCTGGGCTGCTCCTGTGTGCTGTATACAGCGAACTAATTCACCTATTTATTCACGACCATTCTGCTGGGCCGAATAGCCCTGAAGAGCAGTTTTGTGTGTAACGTCACATCTTTGTATTTCTAGCACACAGTAGGGACTCAAGGACTTGGCAGCACAGACCTTTCTAGACACTGACCCAGTCAGAAAGGCAGCTTGTCCTGAGTGGCTGCTTGTGGGCATCTTGCAACAGACTGGCGCAGGAAACCTGCAGCATGTCCAAAAGGCAGTGAGTTAGAACCCCACCTTGGCACATCCCCTTCCAGAAATCTGGACAGTCTTTAAGTGACTTGGAAAGTTGACTCTGTAAAAGTGTAAGGAAACATGTGCAATTAGATGCAACTGATAAAGTTGCCCTGGAGTAACATCTGTGTTTAGGGAGCTCGACTTGTACCTCAGTTAGGTCCTGAGGGCGCCGGGATCAGGAGGAATTCCGCCCACACTGAGGGTCACGAGGACACGGGTCCAGGGCTCCGAGAAATGCGCATGGAAATGGAAACCTGCAGGGCCCTCTCCCGAGCTCACTCTGTAGGTGTGTCGAGGGCAAGGAGGAGCTGGCAGCAGCAGGGACATCCTTGTGCACAAGTGTGAGCACACACACACGGTGAGGGCACAGCTGGCCCGACTGATGAGCCCTGTTCATTGGCTTTTGGAAGTGAAACAGACTGACAAGAACAAGGGGTGAGGAAAGCACCTGCAGGGCCCAGGGCGCCCTCCTCTACTGCTTCTATTGCATGTGATGCTGTTTGACGGGAACACACCTTCAAGAAGCTTGCAGCTCTGCGAGAGACAGCAGCTCGTCTTGCAAAGCAGCGTGAGACTCACAGAAGGACCACAAAGCCGGGAGCCTGCCCCCAGCCTAGAGCCAGACATCCTCACTGTTCCTGCCCCAGTGGCGTGACCCTAGCAGCCTGGAGGCTTTGGGCGGAAGTCGGCCTCTTGCACCGCAGCAGACAGGCACTCTGGGCGGAAGTCGCACCCCAGCAGAAAGGCACTGCCCTGGGCAGATGAAGGAAGCAGAAGCCGGGGAGGAGCCAGCTCCTGGCCGCCCCCAGGCCTGACCAGTGGACACATTCCAGCGCTCCAGTGACCCAGGCAGAGGGACCAAGGGGAGCACCTGTCGGAACTGAGGGATGCTTCACTAACTTTTCATATTTGAAATACATCTAATTTCACTGATTTTATTCTGAGCAGGTCTAAATACTTTTGAGAAAAAGGGCCACTCAATAAAATAAGTACTGAAATGCCAATATGCCATTTCGCTTTCCCTGCAATCAATAGCTAGGCTCCCAGCCAGTGGGCGCAGGGCTTATTCAGACCTAAGGCACTGGCAGGAGAGCAGGCTCTCTCCTCTGTGGCTGAAGTGCCCGTCGTCACCTGTGACCCACGCCTCTGGTCTCAGTAACCCTTTGATGTGGGGACAGAGGTGCTTGGGGTGGAGGAGATGCCAGGAGACTCAGAGCTGGCCTGTCATGGCTGCATAGTGTCCCCAGGGCCTCATGTGAGTGAGGTGGGCTTTTCAGCGGTGCTGGATCAGAGTGTGACGCTGGGACCCACTAGCGGTGTGGTGCTGGGAGCAGGACTGGGATTAAGGCCGTGGTGCTGCCGCCCAGAATGTCCTGGGTGGGATGAAAGGGGCAGGAAGGTGCCATTACTGTCCCTGCCTTGCCTGCTTTCGGTGCCCTCAGCCTCCATGAACTGATGCCCTTGTGCCCGTGCCACCCTGCCAGGTGAGGGAGTGAAGCCTGTGCGGGCTGTGAGCTGAACACACTCTGGCTCTTGGGCATTTTGTCTCAGCAGTGGGAGAAAAGTAATCAAGACACAGCCGGAGGCGTAGGGGACTGCTCTTCCCACCGTGGGGATTCAGTGATCACGGTGTGCCTGGCGGTGAGCTGGCGCCTTCAGCATCAGTAGACAGTAACTAGGAAATGGAGTGAGAGAAGTGGGTAGCTGAGCCAGGTTCTTGCGCTGCATAGTTGTGGGGCTGAGATGGGAACCTAGGGGCAGAGTGCCCTCCTAGGTCCGTGCCAAGGCTAGAGTCTGAATGAGGTGAAGCCCCAGCACCCAGAGCCAGGCCAGCCTTGGAGAGATGCTGCCCACTTTCCCAGGACCCCACTCATGCCCTGCCCATGCTCCATCCTCTTGGAGCCCAGCAGCCCTGGGCTGCTCCTGTCTGTAGGGGGAGCCCCCTAAAACTGGGCCAGTGTGGGCATCCCACTCATGGGGACATGGAGGGTAAGGGACAGACCCAAGTGCCACGCAGGGTGGGGCAAGCATCCCCCACCGCCATCCTGCCTGGTGAGTCGCCTTCCTTCCTCCCCTCCCAGGATCCCACCAGGGAAGGCCGGGGGTCTGCATTCTGCACCCCCTGGTGCTGGGGCAGCCTGCATCCTGCACCTGGACCCCGAAACTAAGACCCGGCTTCGACTCCAAATTGTGCTGCTTTTGGGAGAGAAACCGTCAGCAGTTACCTTAGAATACTAACAGAAGAGTAAAGAAGTCTTGATGTGCACCATGGCATTCTTAGGGGGAATAAATGATTAATGTATTTATTTTAACTTAATTTTTCTTTGAGACTGATAGTTGTGTGTTAGCAAGGCTGGCCTTGAACTTGTGAGTCTCCTGCCTCTGTTTCCTCAGTAGCTGGGATCACTGAGGTGCCCACCATGCCCAGCCATGTCTTTGTTGTAAACAACCTACTGAGATGCCTGCCACCTGACTATTGCATCGCCCAGAATTCTCACAGGGAGAGTGCTGCTCACACATTGGCACCAGGCCGACCGACCTGGAGCCCTGAGCCCTTCTGCCGGGGGGAGGTGCACAGAGCCCCCGAGGGAGCCCAGGGATCCAGGGCCTGGAAGCTCCCCTCTCCTGACCCTGTCTGCTTCCTGGACAGCTGTGTGACTGGGCAGAAATGGCACCACACTGCCTTGAGAACCGAGCCAGCTGGGCTGCCAGCACCTGTCCTCCATACCCAGCCACTGCTGCCCTGCCCTGAGGGGCATTTAGAGCCCCTGGCCCCAGGCCTGATGTCAACACCATTGCTGCATTTCCCAGGGTGGCTGCTCGGCCCTCGAGCTCCGAAGCCATCAGATTCCCTTGGAGAAAGTTTCTTTGGCAAGTTTGGAGCTCACTTTGGAGAGCCAGTCCACCTGGAGCCTCTCCGGTCTGGATGGGGGCCAGGGCTGACAGTGTTGTGCGCTTGCCGTGGATAACAAGTCCTCTGTTATGACGGGAGCAATCTCCATGCTATAAATAACTCCATCAATATTGTGATAATGGCACTTTAAAGAGGTCTATTTCACGACTGCCGCACGGAGAGACAGCTGCACTCATTAATTCTGAAGTGCGCCCCTCTACGCACGCCACCAGGTGTGGCTGCGGCCGGCTCGCGCTGCATGGATGATGCTTGGATTAAGGCAAAGGTTAGAGGAACACTGTCAGCTCCCCATTGTGTTTGCCATAGTGAAAACAAATGGTAATAGTTTAATTGGGAGTGGAGAAAAAGAGCAAAACAGAACTTTGTTAGACTCCACACTCGCTGGTAGCCCCTCCCCCCAAGAGCAGGATTATAATTGACAGCAGTAGATCTTTTGATAATTAATTGCAGTAAATTATCACTTGGCACACAGAAGGCATAATTGCAATTAATTTGCAACCTTCCCAGCGTAACACTGAATCAAAAATGGCACCGTGCAAGTTTTCCGAGGGAGGGATGGGGAGCACAGCCCTCTCCGGATGCCACACAGGGTCTGAGGGCCCGCATCTGCCCTGGCCTCAGCCTGCTCTAGGTAAGGGATGCTTTGTCAGTTGTGACTGCTGGTACTGGCATGACAGCCACCACGCAGGTCCCCAAGGGGCAGGTCGACAGCTCAGCGCCAACCTGACCTGCCTCCTGGGAGCTGGGAGACTCTGTCAGTCTGATAGCACCACCGTGGCAGGAAGCTGTCATCGTGTTTCCGGTTTACAGTTTTATTGGCTTTACTGAGATATGGACATATGAAAATTTTCTGCGTGCAAGATGTGCAGCCTGATGTCTATGTTCATGGTGTGTGGGGAAATGGCCACTGCAGTCAAGCTGGTTATTATGGAATAGGACGTATAATCACATAGGGCCTATGCTCTCCGAAAGCCACACGTGCAGGAGGCAGTGAGGTTGACTATTGTCACTATGCTGTACACAGACTCACACCCTTCTTCCATAACCGAAACTGCATTGATCAATACTTGCTTTCCCTACGACACACATGTAGTGTATGATCCAAGTTATGTAACATAGTAAGCACACATGTAGAGTAGTGGAGACGTAGCTCTCCTATTCACGTTTCTGAAACACTGGGGATTGAGCTCAGGGCCTCACACATGCCAGGTGAGGGCTTCACGCTGAGCCTCAGCTCCAGCCCTTCACATTTTACTTTGGGACAGGGTTCTGCTGAGTTGCCACGACTGGCCTCAACTCTCAGTCCTCCTGTGGTCGGCCCCCTGGGTTATAGGTGTGTGTCCCTGTGCCTGGTGCCCTACTATAGTTTTAATCAAGTAAATCAAAAGAGTTTTCTTTGACGTTTTCACTTTTTTGCAGTACACCCTATTTCTGAAATGGGGGAGGCAGATTATTAAGAATCATTGCATGACACAATTTTATAGTGACTTAATAATAGTCACTATAATAATAATAATAATAATAATAATAATAATAGTCACTATAATAATAATACCAAACTCAATAATAGTCACTATAATAATACCAAACTTCAATCTAATTGCTCAACAATTAGCAACAGAAATGAAGAATAAAAACTATTTTCATGGGATTCTGGGGAACCATCTAGTTTTCATCAGAACACCTGGGGATCTAAGCACTGTGCTGTAATAGGTTAGGTCTGTGCTGAAATCGAAGGCACGTTCACCGTGCCTGGCATGACTGCCCAACTTGCCCTCTGTCACGCATCTGTCCATATTGGGGCAGGGTGGGTGGAGGTAGGACACTGAGCGGTGCACAGAGGTGTCCCTGGAGGGAGGAAGGAAGACTGTGGCTGCCTCATCTGGATGCCCGAATGTCCTAGAGGAAGCCTGCACCATAGCCCCGACTGCAGCAGGACCCAGTTGTGGGCGAACGCTCCCCCAGCCCACACAGGCTCTTTGCTCCCAACCTAGCACCTGGCACCCCACATGCAGCCCCACAAGCTTCCGCTGTTAGGTTGAGTCAGTCCTGACACTTGCCGTGCGAGCCAGCGCGCACAACCTTCCCAGCATCTTTTGGGGGACTCCATATTGCACCCAAACCTGTGTGTTACTTGCTCGAGGCCTGACTTTTGTCTCATTGGGCTCCCTGTGTGAAGGCAGAAGCACAAAACCAGCCTGCAGAGAAGTCAGACTCTGTCCTCCAGCTTTGCCAGCTAAACCCAAGACCGGTGTCCACGGGACAGATGGAGGAAGATGTTTCTGACACGCTTTTTTTATAAGAGGTCACGGCCTCACTCTGCATAGCCCCGGGGAAGTAGAGTGAGGACGGGCACTTCTGAAAGGAGGTTCAGACCTCAGGGGGACCGTGCTGACATGAGGGCTCTCCGAGAGGCCAGAGGAGGCACCAAGGGTGTCCCTGCCCCATCACCTTTCCTGGCGCCTGCCAACTGCTCTGGTCTCATCTGATTGTCCTTTGATGCTGGAAGCTGAGCCCAGAGCCTGTGCATGCTGGCCAGTGGTCATCAGGGGCCACATCCCAACCTCAGGTTTCTTCTCACCAAGAGAGACTGAAGAGAGACTGCTATTGGAAAACCACACCAGACCAGACCAGACCAGACCAGACTGGCACAGCCCCTCTAAAGCATCTTTGTTGGTGAAGGAACAGCTGGGTTGGCAGCTGAGTGGCGCTGAGGGCTGTGCCCAGAGGGGCTGCTCAGGCTCCACAGAGCTTGCCCTTGGTGCCTGTCTCTGGGTGGGCAGGACGCAGACCGCCATGACCCACAGGACTACTCCTCTCGCTCTCGGCTTCCCATCCTGCCTCATCGTGTGTCTCTTCTCCAGGAGACCTCTCTGAGGTCCCTGGGGGTCACCCAAGGCCGATCTTATTCCTCAGATGGCTGGGTAGGTGTGCAAGCCCCCAAGGTCCGCTGGGTCCCTGGTGTGGTCCTGTCTGGACCTTAGGACGGGACTGTGCATCATGGCGTTGCCTCAGTGGTCAGTGTCCAAAGCAGAGTGCTCTGCAACTGAGCTGAGTCTTCTCCTGGCCTCGAGACTTCACTAAGTGCTGTCGAACAGCCTGGTGTGTCAGTTTGGGGAGGATTTCTTTTGTCATCCAACCCAGTGCATGAGGAGGCAAGAGAGTTGCAGTCAGAGTGTCCAGCTTGTAGGCAGAGTCAGCACTGTCTCTTCTGTGGATGAATGACCGTGACTATGTCTCAGTGCACTGCAGTCAGCTCCCTGCAACCTGGCGGTCTTGGCAAATCTGGGTGCTCAGAGTCCTCTCCTCTGTGGTGCTCCAGTGTGAAATGGAGCAGAATCTATATGACCTCAGCTAAGGGGCCAGAAGCACCCACCTCTGGGAGCTGGGGCTGCACTGAGTCTGTGGCGCTGAGATCTGGCTCTTGTTGACATCGCCCTTTGTGGTCCCTCTGCCTGTACATCAGGGTTCTGGCCAAGGCAGAGGTGCAAGCTGCCTGCTGCCTTGACCCTCTGGTAGACACCTCACAGGTCTTGGCGTGCAGAGGGCTTGGAAAAAGAGGCTTGGAAAAGTCATGTTTCTGAAACCCTGTTAGTGGTTCCTGGCCTTCTCCCTGTCCCCACAGGCTCCCTCTCACCAGCAGACACAACAGTAGGTAGCCCAGCTCTCCCCAGCCTTTCTGGCCTCCAGGACTGAATCTGTCAAGGTGTTACAGAGCAGATGGAAATAGAAGCACACCAGGAGTCAGGGGGTGTGGCTGTGAGAAAAGCCAGGGGGCTGGGATACAGCCCGGTCCCAGGAAATGCAGCCTCAGTGCAGGGAGGGCAGGGACGAGGCAGCCTCACAGCCTCGGAGTTTGCTGAGTCTGCACTCGGCCCTGCACCATGCTGCAGAGGGACGCAGAGGGACGTGCCCTGCTTAGCAAGGACAGTGAGCGCAGTGCAGCTGGGCCCGTACTGCATCTGGAGCTGTTCCTCCTGCTGCCTGTGAGGTGGTGAGGACCCACCGAAGTCCAGGTCAGTGTCAGGAATATGGTCGGGCTGGCTCTGCCTGGGGCGCCACCCTCACCAGCTTCCTCGCAGCGGGGCAGCTCGACTCATCCGACTGCTATGGCGCTGAGTGTCCTGTGCACGCAGGATCGGGCCACAGAAAGGCTGAGCGTCCGGCTGTAACAGATGCCAGTATGGCCTATTCCACCGCTATAGATGCAGGGATGTGGACACGAGAAAAAAAATTCCTGCAGCAAATAAACCCCTGGCCAATCTCTCTTAATCTCTGAAAGTTTCAAGATTTAAAATGTACTTTAAAAAACCTGCAGCTCTCAGCACATAGAGACTACTTTAAATTATTCAGGTTTTTTCCACCCACAAATCACCCACACAGTCCGTTCTAAATAAAAGCCAGTTACTGTACGTGGTGTCCCTTCCCAGGGCCGCACAGGAGGCTTAGCCCGCACTGGGAGGAAATAATACTGGTGATTTCCAAAGTACACTCAGTTTAGAAAATAACTGAAATAAACGGATTTGACCCAATGCAGCCTGTGTATTTCCTCCTCATTGAAATGCAGGAGTAATATATTTTTTTTCTGCCAGCAAGTATTGGAAACAAAATCACTTTGAGCCATAAGTACTTACAGTAGCATTATGGAATCTTGCATAGAGGTTGTTTAGCATCTTCCCAAGGCTGATCTCTATAAAGTTCACTGCAGACACCTGCTCTGGCTCCCAGCCCCATCACACCAGTGCTCTGACAGCGACAGGGCCACAGTCACCAAGGCTCCCTGCAGGGTCCTTTCTCAGGCTGGGAGGAGCTGGAGGACACAGAGCTGGTCAGTGCCCTATCTGGGGAGTGACCCAAGCGCAGGGAAGCATTGGCAACTGGAGAGGATGGGCTGTGGGCTGGCTTGGAGCTGGATGTCTGGGTTCGGGTTCTAGCTAGGACTGATGGAGTCTGAGCCTCGCTCTCTGTTTGTGAAGTGAGGAGTCCAGGGACATTTTCCGAGTATCTGGAGCTTCACACACTCCCTCCTGCCTAGAAAGGGGTCATGGTGGGTAGGATGGAGAGTCTGTGGGAGACCAGCACACCTAGGGGCCTGAGTAGCGGGGCTTGGAGTGGCAGAGACAGGGCCCAGCCTCCCTGTGCTGTGCGGGAAACTCAGCTTTCTTTCTTGGGGATGGGAAGCTGTGGGAAGGCTTGGTGTGGCAGCAGGCTTCGCTGAAGGACTGCAACACCAGCAGGAGCAGACTCTCAGCAGCCTTCCTGTTGGTGCTTGGAGCTGAGCCCACTCCCTCAGGCCTGAGGGGAGCTTTCGTTTTCAGAGCCCTGGGGCTGCACAGAAGTCCTGGGCCAGGCGGCATAGGGTGGGTTCCATTCACCACACTGCCCTGCTTGCCTGGGTGGTGCCAGGAACTCGGGAGCAGCCTCGGTGCTCCAGGCTGTCAGCTCAGCTGAGTGCTCCTGCTTTGCTTTGGGCCCAAGCTCGCATGAAGTGCGCAGTGAGCAGAGCACTTCCTGAGGAGGGAAACACATTCCTGTCTTCTCTTCCTCCAGTGTGAGCCGGGAGCGGGGCATCTCCAGCCAGCCCAGCAACGTAGCCCCACGGAAGCAGCACAGCTGATTTATGGAAGCGGCAGATTTGCTTTAATATCGCAACTCGAGAAAGTCGGGCCTCTTAAATAACAGGGCTGCAGATTTATGGCCGTGCTGTGTGTGCTGCTGCTGTCTCAACGTGGCCGTGTTCGCTCCAGAAAGGCTGAAGTCAGCAACTTGCAGGAAATAGATGCCGAGCAGCGCAGCCCCGTCAGCGCCTCTGTGCTCGGCTCTCTCCCTCCTCTGAGAGCGCCACAGCAGTGGGGACACCAGGGACCTGCTGGCCCAGGCCTGAGGATCTGGGAGCCCAAGGCTGCAGAGGGAAAGGCTGCATCACAGCAGTGGGGACTCCAGGGACCTGCTGGCCCAGGCCTGAGGATCTGGGAGCCCAAGGCTGCAGAGGGAAGGGCTGCATTTGGAAGACGGCGCTTTAGGGGCTCCAGGACCTAACAGACCCTGGGCCGCACCCAGGACTCTAGGGCCTCGGGCCTCTGAGGTGCAGGCCAGGAGGGCACATAGAACTCTGGCCACTAACACCAAGGAGCAGGAGTCACTCCCACAAATGGTGGGGAGTAGTTCTTTACTCTAGCGCTTGTCCGGGCGCGTTGCTTCTCCAAGGGCCTGGAGGCCAAGGCAGTAGGAGTCTGACCCTGACACCATAAGCAGGGGCTGACGTCAGTGGCACCAGCAGGCAGCACCGTGCTGGGTCTCTGGGAAGTGCCCAGGCTGTGTGTGGCCCTTGTGGGGGGAGGGAGAGCATTGTCCCTGGCTGCAGGCTGGGCCTGGCTGGACTGTGGGGACACCCACACTCTGTGCCTCAGGCAGGAGACTCTGGAGGCAGTGGTGCTCAGAATGGAGTCCAAGGTTGGGTGTGAGGTCAGGGAGTGGAGCGTGCCAGGCCCTGCTGGCCTCTCGTCTGGTATGGTGGGCCTGGTGCTCTTCTGCCCTAGCTCTGTGAGCCCCACAGGGAACATGTGCTTGGTCTGCAGTGTATCCTCCATGTTGTGTGCCTTCTGCCCTACACGGCAGGTAGCCACAGGTCCCGAGGGAGACGTGTGGTCACCGTCCTGCCGTTCAGCCTAGTGGGTACACTAGGGTGTGTGCCAAGAGGAGCCTCAGTGAGCAGAGCCCCTGGGCTAGAGGTGGGTCCGCGGGGCGGAGCTGGCGGTGGACGCTGAGGGAGACTTTTCTGGTCTCGGGGCAAGCCCTTCACAGCCTCACCTCTGTCTCTGCTGTGTGGCTATGAGAGGAGGAGTTAGCGCCTCGGGAGCGCTGGAATGGAGCAGGCAGTCCTGGATGGAAAACCCCAAACTGTGAGCTAAAGAATCTTTCTCTTTGTAAGCCGATCACCCCGGCACCCTGCTGTAGGGTGGGGAGCTGTTGGTGTGCACAGCACTTAGAATGGCCCCCCTGCTAGGTTACCTGCTCTGTGGACTTAAGCAGTTGCGATGGTGATGCACCAAGAGTGTGGTGTGGCTGTCAGAGTCCTCCTGCCCTGTCCTGGCTCGGCGTTGCTAGCTGGCCTCGTGTGGACCTGCTGTGAGGCCTGGCACCAGTGGCCTCTCCTGGCTCTCTGGGCTGGTGTGAGGACTCCGGCTCCCGCACACTTGGCTCTCAGCTCCCTGTAACGGCCGCCTCGCTGCGCCTGCTCCAGATGGCTTCAAGCAAACCCTCCGTGCACATCTGGCCTCTTGAATCACCACCTGGAGTCCCCAGTCTGTCCCTGGGACGCTGGCCAGCCCTGGCCAAGGGGCCCCGGAGTGCATGGAGGGCTGCGGCTGCCACCACAGCCAACTGTTAACAGTGGCATGAATTTCGTGAGCTGGTTGTTTCCGATTGAATAATGTACATTCAGACAGTTAATAAAAACTAAAGCATTATTTCCAGTGCTTCCCTGACTATGGCAAAGGTGTCTACATGCCCAGGGCTACAGCCACCCAACTGTGGTCAGAAGCTGATGTCATGGGCACCGCGGTGCGTCCCTCCCAGCAATTCTGTGCCATGGCATTGCTAGTTCAGAGCTGCCCGGGCAAGGAGGGGTGTGTGGCATGAGCTTCTGACAAACACAAACCTGCGATCGCTGCCCACCGTGGATGAGATCTGTCCTCCTGAGGTCCTGCGCTGACTCTCCGGAGGGTGAGAGGGGATGTGAGTGTGTGGTGAAGTGGCCTCTGCGGCTACCTGCTGGCCCCCGGCCTGGCCTGTCTGCCGAGGTGGCAGGCGGAGGGGGTGCACCCCTCACCACCCTGACTGCTGTGCACCAACGTGAGTGTGCGAGGCAGCGCTGCAGCAGTGTGCGCGTGTGTGTGGGAGTCCCAGCACGCTTCGCCTCGCTGTGCGGGCTCTGTGGTGCACTCCACGCGAATATTTGCTTTTGAGGCCTCCGTTGGGCCTGCCCTGAGCCTCCACACAGCAGACACCAATTCACCCACTCTGTGCGGCTGGGAACTGTTGGGAGTCTCAGAGACAACACCTCGCCCTGGACTTGGTACATTCATCAACTTCAGGTAAGGACACTGGTTAACACTTTCCAAGGGGTCTGAGGCAGCCTCTGGGAAGACCTTTCCCATTTAGAACTCATTTTCCTGTGTTTTATAACTAAACAGCCTTGCAAGTGATTTCACTCTGAGCTTTCTTCTCCCTAATGGACTTCCCACCATACTCTCCTCACTGGCTGTCTACTTGGGCACTGGCTTTGAGGAACAGCTGTGGGCTCTGAAGGGAAAGAGCCTTTCCTCGTGTTTATGTGAAAGAAAGCCGGGCTTCCCCCAGAGCCCGTCTGCTTGGCGGCAGTAGACACCTCTCGGTGTCCCTGGATCAGGTTTGCAGCTGCGGTCCGTCAAAGCACCATCAGAGGTGAAACTGCGCCTCGGAGAACACGCTGTCTTCGATACGAAGGCTGCGACAGCCAGGATCTGTGGGGCCCTCAATCTGAATTTATTTTAAACATTGCCTCTAGCAAGCTGCTGGCTCTATTTCTAAAATAATCATTTGGTCTTGTAGCTGCAAACTGTGGACACATGTCCCACATCTGCAGTTCTCCCTGAGAATCAGAGCCAGGCACTGAAGTACCTTGATATGAAGAAGGTGCAGGTATTATGATTGCTATGAAAAATAATGCTCCTTAGAGAAGGGCTGTTTGTCAGGCTTGCTCCAGGAAATGTGCGTATGTGGCACCACGCGGTTCTCTGAGTTGGCTGCTATGGTGCCGCCCAGTTCTGACCAGGGGGAAATCCCGGGTAAAAGACAAGTAACCTTCCCAAGGGGCCATGCCAGGATTTCAGTGTGGAGCCAGTCAGGGTGGTAGGAAAAGCAGGGACCAAATGGCACAGGGAGGTTCCTCGCACGGGTCCACTCCTAGAGGGGCGCGGCGTCAGGAAGCATTGGCCCCGTTCTGCGGTCCATGCCGGCGAGTCCCGAGTCTTGCTGTGGGCAGCACAGGAAAGCGTCCGACGTGTAGAGCCGCCACGGGCGCTGCGGTGGTCGTGTGCATTCAAGCCTCAGTGTGGCAGGTCACGGTCACGGCCACATCAGCCTGGGAACCGTTGTGCCTCCGAGTCTGACCTGCTTCCTCCCGTGGAGGCACAAGACGTGGTGCCTCTCTGTGAGTGCCCGGCCCGGGCTGCGGCACTGCGTCTGGAGTGGGGCCACCTGCGGACTAACAGAGCCCGGGACTTGTCCCCCGGGCTCATGACTGATATGCTGGAGGGGCTGCAGTCTGGGGAAGGGCCGTCCCTGGGCCCAGCCTCAGAGGGTGGCCTGCCTGCCGGCTCCCCCTGCTCTGCGCTCTGACAACGACGTGAGCAGTGCTCCTCCCGCAGTCCTCCCAGACCCACCGCTTCTCCTGGAAGCCAGCTGACCGGGGACTGAGTCTTCCCAGAGCCCTGGACTAAATCAGCTGACCGGGGACTGAGTCTTCCCAGAGCCCTGGACTAAAGTGACCCTAACCCTTCACAGCGCGTGTTGGCAGCAGGGAGAGTGCAGAGGCGTCCGGTCGAGGTTTGCGTGCGGACTCCTCCTGGCCCTGCCGTAGATGTATGGTGGGGCGCCCTCTGTGACTCACGGCCCTGCCCCAGCCACTGTCCCATGCAGAAGAGACAGCGTGTGGCAAACCGGGGAGTCCTGGCCCCTGGTGTTGGCCCGGGGAAGGCACTGCCACGTTGCCTTGGGGGACAGCGCGGGGTGCCTGACATGACTCCTCTCCCTGCTGCTGGGCCCTCGGATGCTCTTCCTCTCTGGGACAGTCTGTCCACTCACGGGACGTTTGCTCTAGCAAGAGCTGCACAGAGGACAAGGACGAGGCTGTGTCCAAACTTTCCAGACTCTGTGAGGACCAGCAGACACAGGGGTGGGGGCTCACAGCCCTGAGGCGAGGCTTTCGCCCTGTGGATGCCCTTCTGTGTACACCATGAGCAGGCTTCAGGGACGTGGCTGGTGCTGGACAGCTCTGCTTCCAGAAAGTTCTTGACCGCGGGTGGGCTTTGGCGCGCAGGGAGGCATAGTGTAGAGGTGTCCGGGAACCTGCGGTGGGAGGGGCTTAGGGTGTAGAGGGGCACTCGCGGGAGGGGGGTAACTGCCAGTGGGTGGTAGAGGTGTGAGCCCACATGTGTGCAAAGCCTGAGCCTGGGGGGCGGAGCAGTCACAGTGGTCCTTCCCTAGTCTGCGTGTCCGGAAGCCCAGAGTTCCCCAGACCTGCCTGCCTGAGTCGCCGTTAGCCAATCTGGGCCTGCCTGTGCCCAGGACACAGTGCCGGGCAGGGGTCCGCCAGGACTGGCCCCGCTCCTGCGGGGGACCAGCTGCTGCATGGCGGGTGGGGTTCAGGTCCAGGTGACGGGCACGAGGCCTGTGCTGGGGCTGTGACCTCAGTTTTCCAAGGGAAGTGCTGGCCGTGTGGCAGAAGCTCGCCCAGGCTGAGTGTGAAACGTGGCAACAGGGAACAGACTGGGTCAGGGGACTCACGGGCCATGAGTGTGAGAAGCCAGGAGCACACACTGGGCTGTGCTGGGGCGAGGCTGTGACAGGAAGAGTGTGAATGTGTGTATGAGTGTGTGACAGAGAACGTGTATATATGTGAACATATGTGTGGCAAGGTGGGTGTAGGTGTGTGTGAGATGAGGAGGTGTGAATGTGTGTAGTGTGTGCAAGTATGTAACAGGGAGTGTGTGAATATAAGTGTATAAGAGGGAGGGGATGAGTATGTGTGAGCATATGTATGGCAGGAGGGGATGAATGTGTGTGTAACAGGGAGGATGTCAGCGTGTGTGTGTGCGTGTGTGTGTGGGCATGCACAGGCTAGTGAGTGAGAGCACAGGTGCATGCTGGGAAGCAGGGACAGTAGTTGTGCTGCCAGCACCCGGCCCCTTGGGATGAGCAGGACCCAGCTAAAATCAGCAGAAAGTTTATGAGACAGCTCCTGCCTGCTGGCTGGGGGAGCATGCTGCACAGAGTGCTCTTGCACGACAGCGCCGTGCTGACTCAGCCCACCGAGGCCGGCTTGGAGCCCAGACTCTCCACACGGGGGAGGGGAGGGTGGCTGGGGAGACAGGAGGGAATGGGCAGGGCCTCTGCACACAAGACCCACACACACACCTGGGTGGCCCCAGTCCCCCCCAGCTGGGCCGGCGGGCACACCTCAAATTCCTGGGCAGGCCCTCCTTGTTCCCCTGGTGAGCCCTGAACTGCTTCCAACCTCCACAGAGAGCATGAGAGCCACGGCAGGCAGTCTGTCACTTCACGGTGCTAGGGGGTGAGGATGCCCACGTCCCTGAGTGCTCTCACAGACTTCAGGACAGTGTGATGAGCCTCTTGGGTTGTGCGGCGGTGTCTGCACTGTTGAGAAGTGAGCGTCCAGAGTCCCAAGCACACAGTGGACAGGAGGCTCATGGTGCAGAAGGGGGAACTCCATCACCTCCCACAGGCCAATAAGGAGCTGTGGTTTAACAGGATGGAACACACAGCAGTGAAGATGAACCTGACCCACGTGCGTCACAGACGTGTGGAGTGAAGGGGCGGCTGCCTGCCTGCACTCCACCCAGGCTCTGACCATGTGAGAGTGGAGCCGGGCCTCAGTCACCTCGATTGCAGCCATCGCGGACAGTGGTGGTGGGGATATGCACGTGCAATGCTGCGGGCCTCCCAGAATCCTCTTGCCATGAGGTCCTTGTCCCCATGGCTCCTGGGACCTGGAGCTCAGTGCTGGGCTTCTGTCACCGACTGCAGCCTGGCTGAGCATGCAGGCCCCTCTCGCAGGCACCCAGGAGGCGGGAAGATGAGACGCAGGTGACACTTGTGCTTTGATACCTCTCTTGCGCTGAATTACCTTCTGGTTTAAGAAGGTGGGGTGACTTTAGCTGTATGTTACTGACTTGATCTACTTTTCTCGACTTCATCCTTTAGAAAAGACAGCACATGGGACCTTCTGGGAGTCAGAGCAATGACTGAGAAGCTTGGAGCTGAGAGCTTCGAGGCCTGGAGAGGTGTCACAGAGAAAGCCTGGTGGCAAGGGCATTTTGTCTGTTCTCCACGTTTGGTGCAGAGCCAGAACTGGGTCTTGGGTGTCCAGACTCCAAGTCCAGTCTCCTTTGAGCACAGTCGTGGTCACGCAGAGGGGCAACCAGGACAGTGAGCTGCAGGGAGATGGCGTCTTCGACGCGAGCTGTGACCAACACCAGTGCTGAAGCTGAGGGTCGCGGAGGTCCTCGCAGCTCAGGAAGGCACGCTCCGCCAGCAGAGCTGCTTCATGCAGGTGGTGTGAGCTGCAGTGGAGAGGCTCACCGCAGCGTGCTGGGGACCGTGGGTCTCCAACTGGAGATCCTGACTGGAGGTCCTGCCGGTCTCACTGGAACTGTGGCATGGGGCTCAGCTTCTGAAGAAACGTCATCGCAGAGGTGAAACTTGAGTCTGTGGCTGTGACCCTGGATCAAGGACTAGAATGAGCAATGGAATTGCCCAGTTCTCTGAGTGTGAGGAAGCTGCCAGCGAAGAGCCACACTAAGGAGATGTGGCTTAGGTTTTTGGCCTTGTTCCGGGGAAACCCTCGGTGAGCTCTGGATGCTATTCAGGCTTGTCAGAATGCATAGACAGCGGCCTGGGGAATGGGCAGATGGCTCCACCGTCCACCTGGCCAGTGTTCCGTGTCACAGTGCTCAGGCCCAGCGGCCTCCGTTGTGTGAAAGCGTGGTGCTTCTTCCTCATCCACCTCACTCACCAGATCTGTCAGCACGAGACTGGTTCTTCCAGCTGGGTTGACACAAAAGGCTTTGCACCCATTCAGGCCATCGAGGCAGCTGGGACAGCTCAACCAAGGGTGCTTAGGAAGGAGGGCTCTGGAGCTGCTTTAGAAAATGGCAAGAACAGAGGGATGAGCCTTTGAAACGAGGGGAGCATCCTGAGGGTGATTCATGGCAATACGTGTTTTTCCGTATTAACAAAAAGGATCAAGTATTCACCATGTTTTTGATCACCCTGGCACCATTGATTTAAGAGAGCAGGACGGGCTTTCTGCACGCCAGCCCCGTCTGATCTCTGATTTTATGCGCACATAGCCATTACTCTCTATTAGCATACCAATAAATGTTTATGGGATTATGCTGTATAACTATAAACTTTTACATATATTAATTAACTCCATGCATTGTGCTGGGAGCTTGAATGTTTACTGACTTGTGAAGCAGGAGAGTGGAACACAGGGAGCCAGGTCTGCGCCCCTCAGTGGCTCTTTCTGCCAGAGATGGGAGCCCTGCCCTGCCGCAGCACTGTGACCTGGGTCTGCCCTGTGGCCTCTTGGAGGCCGCAACTTGCCAACAGTGCACCGTCTGTGGAGTCCTTGGCTATGGCAAGTGTGCCGTCCACACAAGCAGATGAGACTGGGCCAGAGCAGGCCTGGAGGGACAGGGCAGAGTCCTGTCTGCTGCAAGGGAAAGAGCAGCGGCAGGCCTTCCCAGATGGCACACGGTGCAGGCAGGTGGGGACGGTCTCCCCAGATGGGCCCCTGTGTTCCTACCGCCCAGGTGTTATGACTGAGCTTTTGAGCACAGGCAGGAAGCACACAGGAGCAGAAGCTCGAGCCTTGGATTCCAGTTCCAACGTGGTCATTGGCTGTTTTGACCAAGTGGTACGGTCTGGACACACTTGTGCTCTCTCTACCCTCCATTCCAGGAAATGGCTGCACACGCTGGGCAGTCGCTGGGAGGGGGAAGGATGGGGGCGCTCCTGCCAGCACTGCT
Organism: Petromus typicus; assembly: GCA_004026965.1. Taxonomy (NCBI): domain Eukaryota; kingdom Metazoa; phylum Chordata; class Mammalia; order Rodentia; family Petromuridae; genus Petromus; species Petromus typicus. Next base: position 57,669 of record PVIR01001558.1, on the reverse strand, counting down.
GGCTGGTCTTCAGAAAGCTCTCGGATTTTCCAGTGGGCTCAGGTCGCCACCCTCGGTGCCCTTGGCTGAACATCCCGGTCCCGTCCTCTGCTCGGCTGAACATCTCTGTCCGTCAAGTGCCCTGGACCTGCCCTCAGGTCTCCAGGATGGAGCTGGCAGATGTACCGCACCACTGCTCTAGGTGCTTCCTGAGCCTCTGACCGGAGCGACTTGGTGCTGTGCAGGCAGAAGGACCATACACTATGCAGTGCGCTTGGACACCACACCGTACTCTAATCAGTCAGGTGATCATTTTCCACTGGAAAGGCTGCACACCCATCAAGTTCACAGGTTTTAGTTCTTCGTATTTGCTGGTGCCATGATTCAGAGGCACCAATGGAAGGTCCGCTGTGGCCAGGCATTGTGGTCACTGTTGGCATCAGGGACAAAGTGATGTGGACTCGGCTCCCTGGCACTTCCTCTGCAGACTGAACTCTAGAAGTGCCAAGACGCAGGGGTGAGGGGCGTGGAGGCTGGGACCTGGTCTCTGGGGCCTCCTGTGTGCGCAGGACACCACTCCCCCTGCGGATGAGGGCTCCAGGTTGGATGGTCGCCTTTCTCAGAGGCTCTGTGTGTTCGTTGCCCTCGACGGGCTTTAGGTGGAGTGCATGCTGACAATGACTCACAAGGTGGCTGGTAAAAGATGGGTGAAGTGATTAAGTCTCCAAGTCCTAGGATCAGAAGGTAATTTACAAGGGGGAAGGGCACTTGTCTGAGAAATCCCATTATGATAGATACATGCCATCAGCTTGTCTGATCTGACTCCTGTCCATGCGGACTCACTGCAGGAGGCTCCCGCCACACAGTGCTCTCTCGGGGGCCTGGTGACCTCTGGCAGTGTACAGGGCCAGGGGAGGTTTTGGGGAACATTTAGAAGCTCCGTGGGAAGTAACCATATTGTGCTTGTGACATACATGGAAAAAGGCCAAATCCCTCTAGTTCTTCCTCAAGACACTGGCACCCTGGTGAGCCAGCCCCGTGGCAGGGTGCGGGGAGCAGCTGTCGGGTGGGTCCGGCACTTCATGTCCTGAGCTGACGCGTGAGCTGTGGGGCACAGGAGCAGGTGCTCCAGCTCAGGCACTGCGAGAGTGAGGGCCAGGGGAGGAGAGCAGAGTGGCGCGGTGGGTCTGCGGACAGGGCCACGGCAGAGCAGCGGGCCCAGTGCGGCCGTCTGAAGCGAGCTCTGCTCATCGACTTCTCCATCTGTCCATTTTTCTACAGAGCCAGTTCAGTTTGTTTTCCTGGCATTTGCATCCAAAATATTCCTAATATGATACAGCATGAAATGATTTACTTTATTTTTGCAACTTATTTGGCTAAGCAACAATATATCACATTACTTTATTAAATCATTATGCAAAGTTAGGAGGTGAGATTTATGACCTAATTTATACACAAGGACACTGGGTCTCTGAAGGAGCGAGTGACTCACAAGCTTGTGACTGGGACCGGACCGGGGTGTAGGAATCCTGTCCACAGTGACTGTTAAGACTTGTCTCCTCTCCACAACCACACACTCCCGGAGAGCAAAGGTAAAGAAATGCGAAGGAAGGCATGGCTGGCAGAGACCCTCTCCACAAGCACGCGGCTCCACACGCAGTTGGAAGGCCCTCAGCGGCCATCCCGGGTCGCGTTCACCCCCGCGTCTGCTCTAGGTCCTTCTGTCCCAGCATCCTTCTCGGCTCCCACCCCACGGAGGCGGCCACTCTGAGGGGCTCGCAGGCCGGCCGTGGGAGCAGCAGCCCAGCTCTGCATGTGACACGGGGTGAAGCCCACCTGCCCCTCCTCGGTGGCCTCTGCCTTGGTCCTGAGCTGGTACGACTGACCCCGCCCTGCTTCCGCGGTGCCACCTGGCCCACACCCTCTGTGGGTCACACCCAGAAAACACCTGCATCTCTTCAAATAGCCCTCCCTTCTTGGGGTGTTTCCTCTGGGAGCCTTTGTGGCCCGTGGACAGGTGCGGGTGCTTTTATGCCGAATGCCAGCTACCTCCCCATACCCTCGCCGGCACCGTTAGCCCTGGATGGTGAGAAGGAGCCACACCCCCCAACCTGTGTCCCCTGGGTCCCCAGTGAGAGCTCACTGTGTGGACAGAGAGGAATGAAGAGGGAGAAAGCACGGAACAGACTGTACCTTCTCACGGTTTGACAATTTCCTTTAAAACGATTATAAATCATATACACTTTAAAATTACAGTCTATATTATGCTTTCTTGGCTCTAGTATTTGAATCAAATTTCTTGGTTTGTTTTTATTCTATGAGGTTTTTTATTGTGGTGTTCCAAATTAAATAAGCAGTATGTATTTTTCGCGTGCTCACTTGAGAAACTTGCATATCTCGGTGGGGAGAGAGGGAGATGAAGACCTTGTAGGCGATGAAAGAGAAAGTAAACACTGGAGACCGAGAAGCGGGGTCTGGCTACTGCTAGGTGGAGCTCTGGGCTTCCTGCAGGACCTAAGAGCAGGTGACTTCACTCTCCACGGACAGAAACCATTTCCCCCGAACACACAATGTTTGGGTCTTGTGCGTGTGAAGTCCAAGTGCTGGTGTGGAATCGTATCTCTTGGACATCGTCTCAAATCTGCCTTCATAATATCCAGGGGAGTGTTTTGTTTTCCTTGGGTTTATGCATTGCGTACCTGCTGTTTCTGAGGAATAAGAGTATATGGGGGCAGGAACTGTCCAGGTTGTATGTAGTATGTTATGAAACTAACCTAAATAAATGTATGAGCTCCTACATGTTCATGGGACGCTCAGTGTCCCTGAGGAAGGAGATGGGGCAAGAAGTTTTCCTGGAGGAGAAGATGCTTGAGATGCATGGAAGGAAGGAAAAGGCTGCCTAGTTAGCGAGGCTGAAGAACCGAAGGGAGTTAGCACACAAAAGTCCAAAGAATGCCTTGGGTTCCAGGGACGGTCAAGCAATTTGAAGAAAATATCACTGAGTACCTTTTGGTCACAGAGCTGACCTGTGGCCTGGGTGGACTGGCACCCTGAGCACTCGAGGAGGTGTTGGTAGACCTGTCAGGGTGGAAGCGAAGCTCACGTGTGAGGCGATGCCCCCTGGAAGCCGTTGACTCTGTGTGCGTGACAGCTGGGCTGGGGGACTTGAGTGTTGGGAGAGGAGGGTGAGGCAGGACTCAGAGCTGGCCTGGCCCGTGCACCTGCTAATGCCGTGTCCCCCTGTGTGAGGGGTGCTGAGGGGCCAGGAAGTGCCTCCCCGGACTCCCATCCTTGCTGGGTGATGCTCATGTCACTGCCTCCCCGGAGCCCTGGGCCAAGGTGCTACTGGGAGGGTGCTGGGAGAAGCGTGGGGAGGACTGGCTCCGGGAGACCACGCAGGCAGGGTGGGTGCTCATTACTCTGTTGGCCACTGCGTGGCTGTCTCTCTGTGACGCACATACCGCTCTCAGATATGTCTGGGCACTAGCACCTTCCAAGTGGGAGTCAGAGTTCTTCCGTGGACCGGGCTGCTTGGCCAGGGAGCTGCAGAGTAGGAGAAGGCTGGGAGCGGGGGGCTCGGCTGTGGAGCCCTCTTAGCCTCAAGGAACCTGCACTTGAGCCATCTCCCTGGGGGAACAAAGAGGCTTTGTGTGCGCCTCAGAGGCTCCTAAGGGAGATCAGCCAGAGCCAGGGCAGTCGGTGAGGCTGAGATGGAAACAGAAACCCAGGGGTTTGGCTTTTGAGGTGCGACCTCGGGAAGATCTGATTCGTCACAGCTTCAGGGACAGAAAGTTGTCCAGGGCTGTCCACTGGCGGCCCCGGGAGGCCGGCTGGCTCTCGGGCTCCCTGCGGACCCTGCTGCTCTGTGTCTATGTGCTTTGTAGATGCTCCTTCCTTTCCAGATATACCTGTGCTCCAGAGCGGCTGTGCTCTGTAGGCTGAAGCACAGCCCGGTGAGCAGGCTGGTGTCTGCGACCTGAGCTGTGGGGAGCACTAAGCCTGCAGGGTTTTAAGCCAGGAAATCATTTAATGATGCGGCCTTTCCGGTGGTTAATTAGCACTGTCTGTATGAACATGTAACAATAACACCACCTACCGTAAGAGCGCATGTTCTACACTCAGAGCTGCTTCTGTGGGCTTCTCGCAGATACCCGTGTTAACTCTGTGTGTGACAGATGCTTTGAGACAGGCTCTCTGGGGCTACAGCTCATTCTGCTCGCCAACCCGAACCCTGCTTTGCACTCAGCACATCAGAACCTAGGGCCCATGGGAGACAGCGCTGGTCCCAGTGGGGGCACTGGGCTGGGAGCAGCCCCTGCGACACGGCCGTCCCAGAGTCCACTGTGGGCACGGAGGGCAGCCATGCGCAGAGGCACGGCTGCCAAGGAGAGTGCCCTCAGAATACCCAGAAGGGAGCTCCCCTGTGCCCAGCGCTGGTGCTGGATATTTACGAAGAAGAACCGAAGCAAGGCAGGATCTCAGAGAGATGTGACACCGTCACTGCAACTCCACTCACAACAGCCCAGACGAGGGACAATCCAGTGTCTGCGTGGAGCACTGCTTGCGCAAGGAGCCTTGCTGGGAGCGGCGGGAGCTCTGCTCAGTGCCTAGCACAGTGAGCCGAGGACACCGGGCGTAGAGAGCCAGCCGCCGGAATGCTGCACGCTCCGCTCCCGCTGGCGCCCCAGACAGCCAGGTTCGGGTTCTCAGATGGGAGGTGACATGGGGAGTCAGGAACTGAGGGGAGGGCAGGCGGGGTAGCATTTCCGCTGAGGAAGAGGAAGGCTTCGAGAGCCGCGACAGCTGCCAGTCGCTTGAGTACAGTGTGGTCAGGAGGGTGGAGCTGACGCTGAGGGTGCTACCCTAAATTATACAGCAGGTTGTGCAGGAGGCTGGGGCGCACCCAGGGGGCGTGCCAGTCCCACCATGAGGCCTTGGCCACACCCCTGAGACCCCGAGTCACTGACCGAGCATCGCAGCGGACAGCGGGGCTGAAAGAAGTGGTCAGACTCAGGTTTTCACCCGGGACGGAGTGCAGTGCTGGCCAGGCTCCGAGTACTCAGGCTCACCGAGACCGAGGCCGCCACTGAGGGAGTGAACCGGCTTTCTGTCTTTTCCTTTTCTGTTTGATACTGGTGTCTCTGTTGTTCACCTTCACTCAGCTTGTGAACAGCTTTCTCTTGAGATAGACAAACAGCAGGGTGCCTGTGTCTGAACCCCAGCTTGCGCCTCATCTTCTCTTAAGACAAAGCTTCCTGGCCACACAGAGGGCCTGACCGCTTTCCCTCTCCCAGACCTCCGCCTCCCAGTCTTTCTTCCTGGCCTCCTCTCCCATCTTGTCCTCTGCCTGGTCTCTTTCTGGCCTCTGGTCCATGGATGGGCGCGCAGTCTTCCCGCAGCCCCTCTTCCTGGCCCATAGATGGCCACACCGCTGGCCCTGCCGCTGCTGTCCGGTGACCGGAGCTGGCTCTACGAGCCTTTCTAGGTGAGAGTTTACGTTAGTGCTGATGCCGCAGGTGGGAGCTATTGACCTGCCCAGAACCAACCTCTGACTTGTTTTCTTCCCATTCAACAGGCCCCACCTTGAGTCTGTACTCTTGCCGGCCCACCAAGGGCAGTGCGACGCTTGGTTAGCTTGAGGTCCACCGGGGGGTTGTAGGGACACTCCTGTGCGAGTGGAGGGTCCGTGTGGCGGACCCCCCCTCTCCAGCACTGTCCCTGCTTTGCTTCCTGGTCACTGTGAACTAAGGAGCTTTGCCGCACCAGGCTCCTCCAGCGTGCTGCCCCCACTTGCCACCCGCCAGCCATTGAATGGACCCTGTGAATCCATGAGCCACATTAAGTCTTCTCAGCTGGGGGTGGCGGGTAGGGCGTCAGCAGCGCGGGAGCAGATGGTGCACAAGTTCTCCCTGCTCTCACAAGGAGCTGTGTGCAACTGCGTGTGTGGCATGGTATTTATGCCACAACAAACGTGGGCTCCGTGCTTGTGAATTCTCCACGGTTGTCCCCATCAGTGTCCTCTTGCTCCCCAGAGCCGTCTGCCCCTGTGAGCCCTCCCAGGCAGTCCCCAGCTCTCCACCTCTGCCCCAGGTGCTGACTGGCTTTCTGTTCGGGGACAGTGGCAGCAGCCTCCCCCCGCCGCCTCCTCTCCCACCGCCTGTGTGCCTGGGCTCCCCATGTCTCCTCAGAACTTTCCATGATTCTGCTGCAGGGCTCTGTCCCGTCTCCCTCCTCTTGACTTTTCCCGAACCCTTTCCACCACAAAGCCTCCCTGTGAACAGCCCCTCCCACCCTTCTACACGGACGCCTTTTGCCTGGTGTTCCCCCTGTGGCTTCTGTTCCTACACGCACCCTGGTAACTGTCATCTCCAGTCTAGTTTTCATGCAAGAGCACAGGGAATAAGAAGGAATTCAGGGTATATTTAGGGATCAAATGAATGTCCCTCTCCCAGAGCAATGACTTTTAGTCTGACTGGGAAAGTTCTTTATTACACCTCTCTCTCCTTTAATCACATTATCATTTCCTGTCGTTGGTTTTACTTATCACAGTGAAGTTTCTTTTAGTTTTCTAGATTCAAATTAATTGTGTCCCCCTAAATGTGTTGTACAGCAGGCACCTTAGGTTGGTCTATTAATACTTATTGAGTAAATAATATGGATAATTATTTTCGGTGGTTCCATGGTTTTATGGATCACTAAACTACACTCCTGCTCCTTTATAAACTTTTATTTTACGCTGAGTCAGGGTCTCACTAAATTGCCCTGACTGGCCGTGAGCTTGTGATCTTGCTTTAGCCTTCTACAGACTCTAGATTACCACTCCACCAGGCTGAATAATTCTTAGGGCATCCTGATATGATTTTACCCAGAATAAGGTATGCATGTTGTTGAATTAAATTGAACTTAATCATTTTTGTGGAGGTGCCCAAATATTCGTGACACACTTAGGAAATGCCCGGGTTTGGAGCACGCAAGCAGGATGGTGTGGAGATCTTACTTAAATTTCGGCACTTTCTCTCTGATGACAGCTCGCCAGCCGCTGGCCAGGACTGGCTCGAGCTCGTCTCAGTTGCTGTGAGTTCAGTTTCTTCAGGCTTTGCTGGAGTGAGGTTTCCAGAGTCCTGAGCTCCGGGCCCAGGCTGATGAACACGGCATCTTTCCTGCCTGAACACTCCGCACGGGTGGTGTCTGGTGCCTACCACAGTGTCCCTGTGGGGACAGTGGCTGTTCCAGCGGCAGTGACGAGTGGCTGTCTGTCACGTCGATTATGCAGATGACTATCCTTTGGGTTCCCTCAGGCTCCCTCCTGCAGGCTGTTACCTTGTGCCCAGCCAGCAGCCGGCACTGCCCTCCCTCCCGAGGATGGGCACCAAGGGCCTTGTGCCTGGTTCCAATGGGCACTTAGCGACAGTGGCAGCTGGAGGACAGCCAGTCCCTCAGCTGCTTCAGGGCCATCCGCTGGCCGAGGCGTGGGGGCACCTGGGTCACCTTTCATTTGAGAGCTGCTGGCAGGAGGCTGCCTGCGGGTCTGTACTGGCCATGGTGTTTGGGGCTGTGCACCGCTCAGCTAGCCAAGGCATCGCAGCAAGTTCTTCATGCACACCTTGGCCAGCTCACCTGTGCAGGGGAGGTGACGAAGAGGCCAGTGGCACCATATTGGACTGCTGCTGACACAGCAACTGGTCAATAAAAATAAAACTTTGGCCAGCCTGTGCCAGTTAAGTGGATCCAGTTCAAGGACTGGAGAGGATAAATATACGCCCATTAGTTCTGTCTCCAAGAAGAAACTTTTCAAACACAGGCTGTGGCGCTGGGAGGTCTGGGTTCTGATTCCAGGCTGACTATTTATGAATTACTTTGCGAGCATTCAATCCTTCCTTGTATGTATTTGTGAGCATTCAATCCTTGTGGGGCAGACGTGCACATTAGAAATGGTCCCTGTAGAAGGCTGAGCTGGCTGTGGCTTCGGGTCTGCTGAGCAGTGGCCCTGTGTCAGAGTCCTGGCTTCCTGGGTGACTTGCAGGGACAGAGGGAAGGAAGAGGAAGCAGCAGCAGCCTGGGCCTGGTGGAAGTCTTTTCCCAGCGCTCTGAGGAGCTCTGGCACAGCTGTCACACCGCCTTCCTCCTCCTCACGTCCCTGTCTTGCTGGTGGCCCCTGGGCTGCAGGCCATGCTCTGGCTGTCACCAGTGGGTTGACTAGTTGTTTTCTTCAGTCCTTGCTAACAAGGAAAGCACTCGCACGCAGTAAGTCTTCCTTCTGCCGTATTAGCACACTCCACGTGGATTGTGGAGGTTTGCTCCTGGCTGGAAGGGAGTGGGGTAGGCAGGGACTCGCTTTGTGGTCTGTGTCATGCCCAGACCCACAGGGACCCGAAGGTGGGCCAGGCACCCTCTGTCCCTCCCTGTTGGCCTCAGGGTGCCCCAGTCCTCCGAATCAACCCACTGCCTGCGTGGCGTGGGGCTGAGCTGATGGGAAGTTCTCCCTGATGTGAAGACCTGGCTTTTAGGGCTCTCGGCCTTTGATACCTGCAGAACATGGGCTTGTTCACTGTACGCAGTGGCTTCAGACGACAGCACCCTGTCCCTGCATCCCACAGCTCCCTCACTCCTCAGTGTTCAGACCCCAGGCTGCGGATGGCAGCTGGCAACGCTGTGTGCTGCATCTTACGGAGAGCTGGCAGGGAGAGTGCGCAGGCTGCTGACGCAGACGTGAAAAGCGCTGAGGAGCACGCAGGCCGGCCCTTGCTTTGAGCATAGCACACGGTGCATGTGCCTGATTATCACGCTGTGCCCCAGGACTAGGGACAACTCTTATATGTCAGCAATATTTCTCAACCAAAAAACCACGGATTCAAATGCAGCTTTTCAGGGAAGCCTCCTGCAGGTCGCAAAGGCCAATCCTCTGCCCCAGGGTTGCTGTACTAGAGGTGCCCAGCATGCCAGTGGTATGGGGCTCTGCCCTGATGCCCCAGCCCCTAATACCAGAGAGCAGGCTGCCTTGTTGGGACACCTGAGGCCTAGCACACAGGACAGCTCACTGCAAAGAAGAAAGAAGCACCAGGAAGGAGGGAGACGGAAAGACAGAAAGGGAGGCAGGGAGGGACCACCACCCCACACAGCCTTTTGGATTCTTACTTTATTATGGTTTTAATCAACAATAACTACTCTCACTTTAATGCAGAGTAACTGTGAACCTCAAAAGACACTATTGTAACCCAGTAATACTGACCCCAGAAGTCAGTACGAGTCCAAGATCTGGCATGGCCAGTGACTGCTGAGTGGCCATAAGCAAGAAATACTCCGTTTCAGCCTCGATTTCCTTCCCTGTCAACAAGGTAGATAACTTCCAATCCCTCCAGCTCATTATGCGTCTGAGCTGTGGTTCTCAACTCTTTCTTAGCCTCAGCAACTTTGCATAGTAGATATTTTAAAACCCCTTTTTTTGCCAATATGAAATGAAAAGTTCTGCTAGTGTAAATTATTTCCATATTATAGCTCATGCTGTAACTGTGCTCTGAAGGGAAAATGAAAGGAAGATACATTATGCTACATTACACATGTTCCTGGATGTGAACGTGTGGGCAGGAAGGAGTGTGATGTCTGGGAGACTGTCCCGAGTCACACTTGATGACAGGCAGTTAGCTGGTGCCTTGATACTGCTGGGAATGTTCCACGCATCGAGGGAGACTGATCCCAGTGGTGGCCTCGCCTCCTTCGTGCGACTCAAGTTCTAGGTGGGCGGCAACATGCAGTGAGCACATTCTAGAAAACTTAGGATGTGCAAAACACAGGTAGGGTCTAAACTCAGACCATCAGAACTGGGCACTGCGCCGAGGACAGCGACAGGCCCTAGCACTTCTCCGGCTCCCAATATTAAGGAACTATGGATCTGTGGCCCTGCCCACCACAAACCAGCATGGCCTCTCCTTGTGCCAACCAGACCCTCTGCCCCCAGCAAATGCACACAGTGCTGCGCTTCCTGCCTGGAACCTGTGCTTTGAGCTCTAAGGCGTCATGCACAAGCCTCGCTCTAAAGCCTTTGCACAGATGTCTGCTCTGAGGGGTGGCGTGCGATGGGGTCTCCTGTGGTCACGGTCTTTGACTTCTGAGTGATTTTAAGCAGGGCCCTGATCCCACTGTGCGCCAGGCCCTGGAAGCCATGCTGTGGTCTTGGCTGTTTCCTGACAGGAGCCTGCATTTCCCAGGAAGGAGATGTTTTGTGCCCACCTGATTGTCTTGCTTTGCCTACAAGTGCTTTCTCTTCGTTACGTAGGTTTCCCCAACTGTTTTCATTCATTGATTGATCAAGTCATTCATTTATTTCATTAATGTATATAGAGCTTCTCTTATATTCTACAAAGTCCTGGATTTTATTCTTGAAAGAGCCCATAGCCTTTTGGATTCTTACTTTATTATGGTTTTAATCAATAATAACTACTCTCACTTTAATGCAGAGTAACTGTGAACCTCAAAAGACAATATTGTAACCCAGGAATAAATTTTTCATTTTGTTATCATGCTACTCATCATCTTTGGAAAGAAGTTTTCTTCTTTTTTGCAGGAAGAGATGAAACATGATTTCTTTGCAGCACTGGGGACTGAAGCTGGGGTTCAGGCATGCCAGGCCAGTGTAGTGCTCTGTGTCTCAAGGCTGTGTCCTCCGTCTGTTAGTCTCTTTTATTTTATTTTGAGACAGGGTCTTGTTAATTTAACCAGGCTGGCTTTGAACTTGGAGTCTTACTGCCTCAGCCTCTTGGGTAGCTGAGATTATGGGAATAGGTCATCATGTCTGGCTAATCTAAAGCTTCTAATAGACACCAAATATAGCAAATCCTCTGTCCCTGTGAGTTTTCTATCCATGGATTCCTACGCACCATGGGTGGAAAATATTTGAAAAATATTTTGAAAGAATAAGCAAAATAGACAAGAATTTAGAATTTAACAAACGAGAAACACAAGTGAATGCAATTAGAAATGAAAAAGTTGAATTGACAATGGACACTGCAGAAATCCAGGATTATTAGCAACTGCTTCAGAAACCTGCATGTTAATAAATTGGAGAACTTAGAAGAAATGGAGAGATTCCTAGATAATAAGAATTGCCAAAACTGAGCTAAGAAGATTAGAAAATTCTGAATAATAGGCAATAACAGGCAATGAAGTTGAAGTAGTAATTAAAAACTCCCTACCAACTAGGAAAAGCCAGGACCCGATGGATTCATTGCTAGATTCTACAGGAACTTCAGGGAAGATCTAATACCACTACTCCTCAAGCTCTTGAATGGAATTGAAAGCACAGAAATAGTCCCAAAGTCATTTCTGGAAATTAGTCATCCAGAAGATCATAATCATGATGAACTTGGCTTCACCCTAGCAATGCAAGGATAGTTTTACACACATAGGTTAACAAATGTAATCCACCACATACACAGAAGCCAGGATGAAAATCACATGATCATCTTAATAAACTAGAAAAAGCCTCTGACATCTGTTCATGATAGTATCTGAAGAAAATAGCTATAGAAAGACCTTATCTAAGTCTGATAAAAAGCTATTTATTACAAACATACTGTGAATATCAATTACACTGGAAAAACTGAAAGCCTTCCCTCTAAAATCAGGAACATGACATGAATCTTTACTATCATCACTCTTGTTTGACACAGTCTTAGAAACATTAGCCCGAGAAAAACATAAAAGGAATATGTACAGGAAAGAAAAAAGTCAAAATGTCATTATTTGCGAATGACATGATCCTTTACTTACAAGACCCAAAAAATCCAGCAAAAGACTGCTAGAATTAATAACCCAATTCAGTAATGTAGAAAGATATAAAATCAACGCAAAAAAAATCAATACTGTTCCTATACACTAACAATGAATTCACTAGGTAGGAAATCAGAAACCATCAAGAAAAATTATATCTTGTACTTAGGAGTTAAACTAACCAAGAAAGTAAAAGACTCTACCATGGAAATTGTATCACTCTGAAAAGGAAGAGCAAAGAGGACATCAGAAAAAATACCCCTGCTTCCTGGATAGGCAGAACCAACACAGTCAAATGTCATAGTCATAATGGTCATATTATTAAAAATGATACACAGATTTAATGCAGTCCTAATAAAAATACTTATGGCATTCCTCACAGAACTAGATAAAACAGTCCTTAAATTCTTAAGGAACCAGAAGAGACCCAGGATATGCAAAGCAATCCTGGATAACAAGAGCAAAGCAGGAGGCATCACAATCCCAGATTTGATACCACACAGGTGCAGTGATAATACAGCATAGTCCCGGCACAAAAGTAATGTGTAGATTGCTAGTATGGAGCAGAGGATGAAGAAATAGCCCCAGACACATTCAGACATCTGAATTTTGAGAAAGTGCCAAAACCAGATGCTGGAGGAAAGGTGGCCTCTGATCCCACTGTGCGCCAGGCCCTGGCAGCATGGTGAGGAGTGGTGCTGGGAAAGTTGGATATCCACGGAGAAAATATATGTTGATCTATGTATCTCACCACATACTAGACTAAAATGAAAATGGATCAAAGATCTAAGAAACACTAATCTTTTGGAGATAAAATAAGTAAAAGTCTTTAAGACACAGGCGTAGGCAAGAACTTTCTGAACAGACCCTCAATGGCGCAAGAAATAATACCAAAGACCAAGGTCAAATTCAAAATCTTTGTACAGCAAAAGAAACAGCCAAGAGAGAGAAGAGGCAATTTAAGAATCAGGAAAATATTTTGCCAGCTATTCTACACGCAGAGAAATAACATCTAGACTACATAAAGAACTAAAAAACAATTAGGCACTATCAAAAGAAAAGATCCAGTCCAGAGATGAGAACTGAAATAGATTCTTCTCAGAGTAAGTGCAAGTGTCCAACATCACTAGCCATGAGAGAAACGCAATTAAAACAACACAGAGAGTCCATCTTACTCCAGAAAAAACAGTTATCTCTAAGAAATAAAATAATAACAAACGCTGACAAGACTATGGGGAAAAAGGAATGCTTCTATATCATTGGTGGAAATGGTACGACCACTATGGAAATCAAGACAGAGATTCTGCAAAAAACTAAAGGTCAAAATTCCATTTGGCTCAGCTGGTCTCATCCAAAGAGTTAAAGTCACATATTACACAGATACATGCATACATTCATGTTTATAGCCCACAGATCACAACGCCAGCAGATGGATGGGTAAGGGCGCATGGTATTTACATACAAAGGAGTCCTGCTATGCCACAAAGAGGGGCCAACTTGTCTCTCCACTCTGGCCTTGTGGGCTACGGGTGGGGTCACGGCAACAGTGCCCTTTAAGGCTGACAGATCATGTCCTGGGACGACACGGGTGGCAGGCAGGGCTCAGGGGCGGAACTCGGCCCCTACATGCAGAGCTGGCCATGCCCTGCTCCCAGCTGGGGGTCATTCACGGTGGAGGGGCCGCACACCTGGACAGGTGGGCACGGACACTCAGCCTGGCAAACAGGAGGTGACAGTGAGACACCACGGCACCATCAGTGAGTCAGGACGGGGTGCAGAGCTTTCTGAAGGGAAGTCACTTAACACGCAGGGCCTGGTGTGGAGGACTGCAACCTCGAAGTATGGGCAGAGGCTCAGGCTGTCTGAGGGCCTGGAACCGGGGCCTCAGACTGAAGATGGGCTCCCGGCCGCCTGTGCCAGCTGCACCGTGGAGCTTGCTGAAGGCACCGCTCCTTGGCCGCCTCCTCAGTTTTGCCGACTCAGGACTGTGCGTTCGCAGGAGCTTCCCGGGATGTGCTGCTGAGCTGAGCGCAGGTTTTGCCGAGAGGCGTCGCGTTGTGCCCATCCCCAGGAGAACAAGGTCTTTGTCCTGTTCCGAGGGTTCCATACTCAGCTCTGTCCCTTGGTGCTTCTAAGCACGTGAGACAAAGTATGTGAGGAGCCATCTTCTGCTCTGCAGGCCATGAGGCATCTTTTAATCATTCTTTTTACTGTGATGAGAGCTGCTGACCCCAGTTCTCTAGAATGGGTGAAACATTTTCAGTAAATCCATTTAGTGCTTTAAAAATACCTGCCTTTGAAACTTTTAAAGGGTATTGTATGCACACCTCTCAATCAGGTGCTTCTCCTCAAAGGTGAGGGGCTCTGGCCAGGGCAGAAGGCCACAAGTAGGCGGCATCCTTCCCAGGACCCTTCATTTAGCTAGTTTCTTGCTACATCTAGGCCGAGGACTTCAGAGGAGCACGAGCTTCCGGCAGAAGCCTGGGCCTGGGTTCAAAGTCACCGCGCAGCGCCTGGTTTGAGCATCTTTCAACCCCTTCCCTCTGACGGCACCAAAAGCTGTGCAGAAGCTGCAACCTGACCCGGGGCCCAGCTTCCCAGGCAGAGGTTTGTTCTTAACATGCACCCAGGCCTTCTTCTCAAATTCGCCCTGCCCTCTCCGCGAGAAAAAGGGGTCATTCACATCTGACAAAGGGCTGGGAGCTGAGACGCCCATTGCGAGCTTCTGGCACCGCGCTGCCTGGCTCTCGGGTTTCTGCGCTGCTCCCTCTTCCATCTGCTGGAGTGGGTGATTTCCTTTTTCACTAAGCACGTTGCCGCTGTGGGGGTGGCGTCGGGGGGTCAAGGCCGCCCTGCAGGCCCAGTGGCTCTGCAGATCTGCACCCTGACCTCACCTTCACAGCCGCTCCTGGCAGACATGTGGCTGCTGGGGAGGTGGCACCGCAAAGCACTGCCCGGATCCAGTCCTGGCTGCGCTCGGCGCGGCGGTGGCTGGGCAGCTGCAGTGTGATGTTTCTGGGTGAGTTCGCGGAGGCCAGGAGGAGGCCTGGTACAGACGGGGCTTCTGCCTGGAGCTGCCTCTCCCTGGGATCCTGCTGCTGAGTCCTGGGGACATGAGCACATGGTGCTGCTAAGAATTTTAGAAATAATTCATCACCTCCGATTTGAGACCTGTCCCCAGAGTGGCCACCACGATGCACCAGGAAGAGTAAGAGTTTCATGGATTTGAGTGAGAAACAGCAGACACCTTTCCACTCACTCAGCTGTGACTACGTCTCATCATTTCCAAGACTCACAGTGAAAAGTGACTCATAGCAAAGTCCGAGACCTCAGGGGTCCGAAATCAGTTGTTTGGTGTAACAATGACCGGAGACGTCAGTGGCCTGGCTCTGAAGTTCCCCTGTGCTTACTCCTCAGGGAGCTGCCGTTCGAGGCCTGAGTGAAGACGAGTGAAGAGCCCGTCGTCGTGTCTCAGCGTTTCACACACTCTGACAGCAGCGTCTGGTCGGTGTGTTACTGACAGTTCACAGGCGCGATGAGAACGCAGCAGCCCTACAGCTGTCCTCCGTTCTTTTCTTCTTCCCTCCTTGTGTCCTCGGCCCTACGGGCTGGACCCGAGTTGTGGCCACAGCTGCACTTTTGGACCTTCCTTCTTTTCTTCCCAGAGCTTTGCTGTGCTGTTGATCACCCAAGCTGGGCTTGAGCCCTCCGTCCTCCTCCCTCCACCTGCAGGCCTGAGGCGACAGAGTCCTGTGCTGCCGTGCTGGGCTCTTTTTGTTGTACACTGTTTTACCCTTAAATTACACCCAGTATATGAACAACTTAGGTTGGGATAGAAATTTTAGTTTTGAGTTAGGACCTAAATGCTGGCCGCTTGTGCTTCAGATGGTCTCAGAAAAAGATTGAACCTTTAAAAAGCTCTGGAGGGAACAGGACCACATCCTCTCCTGTGTGGGCTTGAGAAATCCCGGGCCAGCCTCTGAGGACACTGCATGTAGAGAAGCCTGACCAGCTTGAGCTACAGTTGCCCTTGGGAGCAAGTTGAGTTCTTAAGTCCAGGATCCACGGAACTTTCTTTTATACTTTACTTTCTTTTGAGACAGCCTCACTCGGTCACCTGAGCTGGCCTTGAACTTGCCATTCTTTTGCCTCAGCCTCATCAGTAGTGGGGACAGCAGTGCCCCCACAGAAGGCTATATGGAGCTTGCAGATATCGTGACGGGGCTCCAGGTTTTGATGTGAATCCAAGCTGGCATTTCCAGTGGTCTGGGAGCATCTATCCACCGGGCGGCATGACTTGAGCAGACTTGAGGGTGACAGCCACAGTCATGCTGTGAGGAGCACAGAGGAGGGTGTGGCAGCCTCTTCCTCGAAGTCTAGCTCATCTGCTGGAATAAGTGGGCCTTGTTTGTCCCCCAGCACCCCACGGGCTCTGTAGGGAAGGAAGTGCCTGCAGATGCTGGGAACCAGAGAGTTGGCATTCTTCGCCCTCGCGGTGGCTCTGGGCTTCCGACTCCGGCGTGGCAGAGGCAGCGCCTGGCTGGAGATGCCTGTGCTGGCCTTGGAGCCCTCTGCCCCTACTTGGCTGTGGTTGTAAGACTTGGGTGTGGTGGAGGGGTCCTGTCTGGACTTCGGGGTGAGCAGCTTGGCTCAGACAAGGAGCTCTGCTGCAGCGCGGCAGGTCGGCCCGGGCGCCCGCCCTTCTCTTGTTTGTGACACAGGAGGGTGTTAAAGTCCTACCTTCCCAGGCCGAGGGGCCAAGGGCCAAGGACTGAAGTGCTACACAAGCTGCTCACCTGTCAACCTGTTTCTCTTCTGGTCCTCTCTGGTGGAGAGAATCTGGTTTCCCAGAGTTCGGCCAGAACTGCTCTTCCTCCTTGCTTTGCCTTTGCACCAGACCTCTGCCTCGGGCACCTCGCAGAGAAAAGAAGGCCGTTGCAATGCGCCAACCCTGCCCTGCTTCAGGAGACACTGTGCATCCCCCTTGACAGTCTCCCCACTGTCTGCTTATAAACAAGGACGTCAAGGCTCTGTGGTTAAGTGAGTCGCCAAAGAGGGAGGTTGGTTCAGTCAGAGCCAGCCATAACCCCCTCTTCTGGGTTCACTGAGAGCCTTCCAGGGCGGCAGGAGATGGTGGCTCCTGTCTTGGTCTCAGCTGCCTGGATGTTTGTCTGCTGGCTGCATCCAGCTGACAGAAGGTGAGGATGGGTGTGGGCGGCCGGCGCTGCCCCCGCCTGCTCGGCATAAATGTTTCATGCTGCAGCCTGCGAGGCCAGCCTGTAAGGCGGAGGGTTTGTGTCTGGAACTCTCTTGAACATTTGCCGTGGTTTCTAACAGCTGCTGCAAGAGGCTCTGGGGACGAGAAGATCATGAATATTCAGGTGCAGTCACCAGAATGAACAGCCGTTAATAGAATAAATGCCTAAACAGTTGTGGGAGGCTTATTAAGACCTATTGGGGCCGAGATAATAAATTCCCACTCTGACATGTTGCAACCACTGTCGCTTAAACACACCAGACCACCTCCTCCAGCGGAGCAGGGTAAGTGATGTCATGCTCGGTGGGGACCCAGAGCAGCACCTGGGCCCTGGCTGGCGGAGCTTCTGGGCCTTCCTCCCCTGGAAGTGCTGGGCTGTGTGTGGTTCCAGCCTTCAAGGCCTCGTTGCTCTGCCAGGGCTGGAGTGTGCGCCGTCCTGGCCCAGTGGCCGCCAGTATGACCCTCCCCAGGCACCACAGCCACACTCTCCCCCGGGTTCGTCCAAGCCGCAGTGGGGAACGGGACACGGATGTGCACACAGCCTGGGATGCCTCTTCCGGTGCACAGATGGGGTGCTGTCCGGGGGGTGAGGAGGCACTGCCTCCTAAGATGTGAGCCACACAGCTGGCTGCTCCCGTGCAAGCGTCAGGAGAGGGTGGAGGGACTGGCCGTACAGGCAGGGCAGGGCGATCTGATCTGACACCGCTGTCTGCTCGGACAAGGCATGTGAAGGCCCTGACTGCCTGGCTGTCAGGGCAGCTCACCACTGCGGACTGTGTGCAGGCGCGGCCGGCTGCAGCCCAAGGTGAGAATTTGTCCTAAGAAATATCACGGTCAGAGAGAAGTTGCCGTGTCCCTGAAACAGCCCCCTCCTCCATTCTCACCCCCACGTCCTGCCACTGTCTGCAGCAGCTCGAGAACCCCTTTCCGGAGGTCTGCATGAGTGCGACTCAGAGTACAGTGGAAGCTGCCCCCGAATGCCATCTGGCAGAGTGGCAGCTCTCAAACCATGGCGCTGTGTGCTTGTCCACATAACTCATGGGACCTGGTACTTCACGACTCCTGGCTACTCTCCCAAGTCAAAATGACGAGGAGAGGTGAGTCCATTCAGAGCATGCAGGTATCCAGGACATGAAACCGGCCTGGACACCTGCCTCAGGAGCCTCCAGCAGCACGGAAGGATATCTTTTACTGCAATAAAACTTAAAACTTAAACATTCACTCTACTCTACTCCGTGATCACACTCTAGAGATATGGTGGGTCCTGCTGGAGACTTAGAGTCAAGGGAATCTGAGGGCCACACAGGCCTCAGTACCCTGGGGAGGAGCAGACGTCGGTGATCAGAGCCGAGCCTGAACTGTTCTTGGTCTCTCCACGTCCAAGTGGCCCCGCAAGAGACACACAAGCTCACTCTCAGGTTAAACACATGTCTCCGAGGAGCTGGCTCGGGCCAGGGTGGACTGGTGCGGCTCATTCACTCATTTATTCTACTCATTTGCTCAACGGTTGTTCACTATTTCCTCCCTGTTCCTTCTACCAAAGCTTTGAACAGTGGAGGCTTTGAAAATCCTCTTTTTAGAGATTCACTTTATTTATTATTATTGTTTTTTTTTTTTTTGAGACAGGCCTCACTTTGTAGTTCAAGCTGTCCTTTAACTCACGACATAGCCCAGGCGAGACTCGAACTCACAGCAATCATCCTGCCTGTGCCTCCCAAGTGCTGGGGTTACAGGTGTGAGCCAGTGAGCCACCACGCCCAGCATTGTGATATGTGGTACTGATTGTTGATGGGCGTGAGTATCCACGTCCAGCACTGTGAAATGTGAGTCTAGGGGACTGAATTTGGAACCTTGCGCTTGCCAGGCAGATGCCAGCACCACTGAGCTAAATCCCTGGCCCAGAGCTTCGCTTTCTCTTGTGCGGGTTCAGATGTCCTGTGCTCCTCACAGCCTGGACAAAGCAACGACTTGCCTCGTAGCCAGGCAGATGGAAGGGCATGGTCCCGAGGCCCAGCTTTCTAGCCCACCACACGCTGTGTTGTCAGTCAGGAGTGGCCTGCTTATCAATAGGAGCCTGTTTCAGAGCCTTTTGTATCATGGTCCAAGTTCCAGAGGAAAGAACAGATGGAATAAATTAATCAGTCAAAGTGTGCATGACTGAAAGGGCACGATTCCCAGCAGTGGGCAAAGGGGAGAGGGGGTGGGTCCAGGTAGCAGGAGTGCTTGGAGAGCCAGGCAGCCGGTCCTGTTCCTTGTGTTCCTGCCACCCCTCTCGGGAGGGCCTGGCAGTTACTGTGTCTCCAGGGACAGGGCGGATGGCGAGTTACCCTGAACATCTGTCCAACGGGAACCCTCTATGAGGGGGAGTGGGGAGCCCTCCCTGCATTCTGAGAGGCCACGGCGCAGGCCTGGCGGGTCTCCCACCAGCCAGGGGCAGGGCTGGCTTGCTTTGAGATGGTCCAGACCTCACCATCTTTCCTGCCCCCTCCCCAGTGTCATCGCCTCCCTGTGTCCCTCTGTCTCAATCGCCCTTAGGTGCCGATAGGGAACCCCACTCCGGTGGAGGCCCCCGGGACCACTGCGCTGTCCTGTCGCGGAGGCCTAAGCCCTGGGCAGACCCCATGTGACGGAAGACCCCAAGGCCCCCGGTTGCACGTGTTGAAAAGACCTGCCTCTGCTCCCACTGTGGGATGAAGCTACTCTGCCGTTTTTCCCCTCCACATTTGAACAAAGCACAGGTGTGTGCCTTTTAGTCCCACTGTGGAAAAGAAGAGCTGCTTTTAGTTCCAGCTGTGGCATGAAGGGTCCCTTTCCCAAGGTCTGGAGAACGTGGGATTTTGTTTCCAGCCAGCAAGCAGAAACACAAGTGCCCTGTGGTGTCTGCTTCACGGATAATCAGTGCAAACGTGGGTGCCTGTGCCCAGCTGCGGGGCAAGGAGGGCACCTGGGCAGAGGTGACTTGAAGCCTGGTGGGGGTCTCTTTGGGGCCGAGTCCTGTCCTCGTCCTGGGGCTTTGTGAGCCCGGCTTCCCCAGTGGAGAAAGGCTGAGAAAGCCCCCCAGATCTCCCTGCACAGAAAGTACCACTTGCTTCATCTTTTGGTAGCCCTGACCAGAGTCTTGCTCTATGGTTGTGGTTAGTTTAATTCACCCAGACGTCCCAAGAGGGTGCAGCGCTGGCTACCTATGGGGCAGCACAGGGCTGGCTGAGGAGATGGGGCCCTGGTGCCCTGTGCCCTGGGTTGGAAAGGCAGGCGGGCAGGGGCTGGGGTGAGGAGGAACCCTGGAGCTGGCAGTGTGTTCCCACGGGCTCCTCCATCCCATGCCATCTGACGGCGGGTCCTGCCATTGGGTGCTCAAGGTCATCACCCTGGAGGAGGCTGCACCGAGATGTTGCCTGGCCCCAGGTCACAGTGGGGACCCTGTCAAGTCCCTCTGCTTTCAGGGGACCATGTGACTCCCGGGACTGGACAGAGGCTGGGAAGTGCACTGTCAGCTGCAGAGCAGGGCGCAGAGAACGCCACTGTGAGGCCTCCAACGGATCTCGGTGTGACCTGGCGTGACGCTCCTAGACGGGCGACCTCAGGCACCTCGCGAAGCCACTCAGGGCCTCAGTTTCTCTAAGTGAAAGGGGGCCAGTGGCACTGACCCTGTCTGATAGTTCTGAAGATCAGAAGGGCAGTAGCAGTGAGAGTCTCAGAGGGTGCAGACTTTAAGGCCGAGGCTGCTGCAGCCACGTTTACTCCTTATGCATAGCAGCGTCCATCCTACACAGACTAACAAACAAAGAGCCTCCTGCCAGATACACTCGTGACACAGAGCCTTTCGGGGCCGCAGCCCGCATTTCCAGGAGGGGATGGAGCCCGTCTGGGTGAAGCACTCCTAAGGCCTCGCTTAGTTTTACCATAGCCTCCCGTGGTCTGTGCTCCTCTGGGGCAGAGCGTGAGCCACTCTCAAGCTTCTCCAGCGGCAATCAAAGTTATAATGATTTGTGATCAGACCAGACGGGGAGAAGTCTGGTTGGCACTGGGCCCCGTCTGTCCCGATTCTGGTTCCTGGACTCGCACAGGGACTCAGGTTTGCCCTGGACTCAGCTGCCTCACAGCTCGACCTTGGTGTGTCCCCAGCCAAGGGCAAGTTGCGGAGCCCCGCGCCCCCCACCTTTCTCACTCTCCACCAGGACCCAGGACCTGTGTCTCCAGCACTCGTGCACATTCCAAAGCCAGTCTGGGTGGCGTCCACACAGGGCAATTCCCAGCAACATCTACCTCTCATCCTGTCCTTTTTGCGTGTTCTGAGCCTCCTTTCTGCTCACATGGACAGCAGCAGTTCTGCTGCACTTATTTTTAGCACTGGTGACCAAACCCAGGGCCTCCACACTGAGCAAGTTCCCACCCCTTAGTTTTAATTCTGAGTCTCATTAAGCCACTAAACTGCCGAGGTTGGGCTTGAACTTGTGACTCTCCTGACTCAGCTTCCTGAAGTGCTGGGCTTCAGGCGAACCCCAGCAGCAGGGCACTCCTGCTGTGTCTCTGGCTCCAGGTGCTCAGTTACTCTGATGGTGTTCAGTCATGTAGAACCCAGGCTGCTTAGAAAGCAGAGGACGACGTGGACAGCAGCACAGCTCACCGTGGCTAAAGCTGGAAGCAGCCTCCACACCCATCGGCAGACCAATGCATACAGCACACGTGGTGTCCACGCAGTGCAACACTGCTCTGCTGTAAGGATAAACCGGAGTCATTTGTGGGGAATGGACGTACCTTGAGAACATAATGTTAAGTGAAGTAAATCAGACACACAAGCTTAAATAGCACACGGTTTTCCTTACGTGAGAAACCCAAAGTATAACGTGCAGAACAGAAGACAGATAACAGGAAGTGGGGAGGGAGATAGATCTTTCTCCAGTGGGAAGGAGACTGAGAGATGGAGGCGGGGAGTGGGGGCGGGTGAAGATGTGTCATGTGCACAACCAGCTCCCCGCAAGGACTGCGAGCCTTGTAGCGGCAGACAAGGACAAACAAAGTATAAATAAGAGCAAGCGCAGGAGGAGTGTCTGCGGCTCCGCCCCTTCTGCTCCTCAGCTCCCGCTGTGGCACTCTGGCATGCTGGCACGCTGGCACACTGCTCCTCCTTTCCCCTTCTTGGTTTATACAGTCTCACCCACCCCGAAAAGCCCAGACAGAACCTCTTGCTCTGAGTCTGGGAGCTGATGGTCGAGGTCTTCTCCTGTTTCCTGCAGAGCTCACTGCATCTCATCTCCGCCCACGTCACACTCACAGAAACACGAACTGCAGGTGCAGGTGGAGGCAGGGGTTCCACTCCTTCAGGAAGGTCCCCTCTGAGTCCCTGTAGCAAAGGTCACCCCCGGATTCTCTTGATTTTATTGGTGGGTTTGCTTGGGACTTAATATTTGCTTTCCCTTCTACACTGCAGCTCTCTCTGAATGGAGACCACGGCTGTTCGTGAGTGTCTCACTGTGGCTTGGCAAAAGTGCCTGGAACACAGCTAAGTCAACACGCACTAAAAAATACACCAAGGGTGAGGTGCCAACAGCTTTCCTAGATGCATGACTTCTTGTGAGTATTTCTACACCTCTCTCTTCCCCCGTCTTGGCCCTCCACAGTTGCCAGTGAACAAAAACTGAATGATCTAACGTTAGGGCTTTGTGTGGAGAGAGGAGGCCACCATGGCCGACTTGCTGGCCTTTGGGCTTGTCTGGCAGAAGAGTCATGGAATGAGGTGGCCTTCACTAGCGTTCTGGAAGATTTCCTTAGGGGACGCCCCCGCACACTTCCTAATAAGATCCTTTTTCATGTTTTCAGCCAAGTGTTTATTAGCAGCAGAAAGGTAAGTAATAGATCTCCTACACAAGTCTATTTATACCACTACTATCAAAAGTAACCATGTTAATTTAAAAACGATCTTGGCCTTGACTTTAAATGTTCACATGTGAAAATGTTGTCAAACATGACCCCTGGCTGTGAAATTGACATGTGGAAAATTACATGTATGTTCATCTCAAGGATGGCTCACAACTTCCAAGAGGGCGGCGAAGAACTGTGAAAACTGATCGTCACACTGCTCAGCTTTGCCTCGACTTGTTCATTATTCTTCCTTTCATTTTCACTCATTCATTTGACAAGCATCAGACATGTGGCTCTGCGCTTGGTGAGGAGTGATGTGAGCAAAGCTCTGGGGGTTCACACCAGCCCGAGGGAGCCCCGCACAGAGCAGCCCCTGCAGTGGGCGTGGAGCAGCCATAGGCAGAGGCCTCCACGCACAGGCGCTCTGTGTGTAGGAGAGGCGGGACCGGCTGAGGTCCGGGAGCCTTGAGCTGAGAAGAGCTCTCATCCGGGGAGGATGAGAGTCCCAAAGTGGTCAGGCAGCAATCACACTCCCCAGACCCTGTCCATTAGCCTCCCCCGGAAGTGATAAACTGGATTTCCACTTTCACAGCAGCCTGCTTCCTCCCAGTGTTATTGCTGTTCCTCCTCAGTGAACTGAATTAATGGCGAGCTTGACCACGGTCTCTGTGGAGTCCTCATATTCTAGCAGGAACCCCCTAAATGCTTCAGTCAGAGTTAGGGTTATTTTCTGAGGGTCACGTCTAAACACACACACACACACACACACACACACACACACACGAACTTGATAATCCAACAGAAAAGCCAAAAGAATTGGAACTTTCCCTCACTGAGTGGCTGAATCTAAAATTCATACAAATCAAATCGTACCCTGTGGCATCCAGGGAACAAGGGCAACTGAAGGCTGCTGTACCACCAGCCGATCCAGCACCAGGGCCACCTGATGGGCCGGCGGAGGGCGTGGGAGGGAG
This sequence comes from Petromus typicus, assembly GCA_004026965.1. Taxonomy (NCBI): domain Eukaryota; kingdom Metazoa; phylum Chordata; class Mammalia; order Rodentia; family Petromuridae; genus Petromus; species Petromus typicus. The sequence goes on along the minus strand of PVIR01001558.1, from coordinate 33,831 downwards.
GAGAGATGAGCTGGGCCCGGGAGCGGTGTGTTTCCCTCCTGTGCCCCTGGGCCCTCTGGGCTCCACTGCCCGAGGTCCTGGCTAGTCTCAGGAGGGCTGCAGATGGCCTCGTGAGGTGACCACTTACAACTGGCACTCTGCCCATCTGGCTTAGCCGGGTTCTTGTGCGCCCCCGGGATCTTATGCACAGTGGTGTGGTGTCTACAGCTAGCTGTATTCTGATTGCTTCTTAGCTTATGAAACACACGCATCTAGTAAAGAAACATGGGGAAATTGGAGGGATTGGTTGGAAGGCAGCACAGACAATGATTTAAACCGATCGTTTAGATCCTGTAACTCAAGGGCCTAGAAGCTCTGGACACAGAAAGCGAGGTGGCCCAGCCTGGATGTCCCCCGCTGCTCCTACCCATCATCATTTTTACCTAACCACACACCGGTTTTCTAGATGGATTATTTGAATGAATTCTAAAGCTCAGAAGAAATACAGTTTGTAACCAACCAGTTCCGAAAATGAGAAAGTTTAGTTCCATAGTAGACTGAGCTGGGTGAGGGTGGGAGCTCTAGGCAGCTCACCCATTTTCTGCTTGTCTCCTGCGGATAAAAGGAAGGTTCTGCAGCGGCACGGGCTACTCCTCAGAGGGAAAGGACCTCAGCAGGTGGGAGATGGACTGGAAGTCAGCAGGCCCAGGTCAGGGGACACAGGTCCACCCGAGCCCCTGCACCTCCTGCACCGAGTGCGAGCCCGCCCGAGGGAAGCTTTGCCGGAAGCAGTGCTCGAGCTACGGCCTTGCTCAGCAGGCCTGGGAGACGCAGGCTGGGGACCCCAGCAAGCACTCACTCATCTCTGCCGGGGACGGCTGCTGCTTCCCATGGACCAATAATAAGATCTGCCTTCTTTTGGGAGGGTCTTGAAATTCCCTTTACATTCCCAACAAAACACTCTGCTATAAAGACACTATTTCTTTTTCTTTCTTTCTTTCTTTTTTTTTTTTTTTTTGAGACAGGATCTTGCTTTGTGGTTCAGGCTGGCCCTGAGCTCAGCCTCCAACTCACATCACAGCAATCCTCCTGCCTCTGCCTCCCGAGTACTGGGATGACAGGCATGAGCCACCAAGCCTGGCACTGTGGTATGTGGTACTGGTTGCTGCTGGGTGTGAGTCTCCACGCCCAGTATGATATGTGGTTACCGAGGATCGAACCCGGGCCCTTGTGCTTGCAAGACAGGCGCCGGAACCACTGAGCCAAATCCCAGCCCCAAGACACTGTATTTCTTTGCTAACATTTTGAGTCACTATATTTAGGCATTATAAAATCCCAGTATGGAGGAACACTGGAAAGTTCGCCTTTGGCAGAAGCCATCTTCAAGGAGGGCATTGAGAGCCTTGCTCCTGCCTCTGGCTGGCATGTCTTATCTTCAGCATTTGCGGAGAGGTGCCATTGTCGAGAGAATGATCCAGCTCACCTCGACACTTTCTGCTGGTGATTTCCCCACCCTGTCACTAGAAAGACCACCACAACAAGGAAAGCACTGAGAACCTTGTCCAGAGGGAGTGCTTTCTTAAAGCAGCCCTGAGGATTTCCTGATGTTGTCTTTGGAGTTTTTAGCAGGGGCCTGGATCCCTCCAAGGACACACTCCAGGGTCAGTATGTGACAGTTATCTTTGCTCTTCTGATTTCCATGCATTTCATCATCTGCATTTTCTATGACTTAGATGTTAGAGGAGATAATTAAAATGCTGCAACTCAGGGATTGGTCACTTAATCTTTAAGGGCGGAGCTCGAGGTACTGCAGACCATTACCTCCCGGCTTGTCCATTAAAAGGGGGGTTCTGCACAAGTTGGTTGAAGAATGGCCCCAACAACACACATCTAGCTGAAACATCTGAATAGGGCCTTATTTGGGAAAGTGGTTTTGCAGCTGTAATAAAGGATGAAATTACTCAGGCCCCAAATCTAGTGACAAATGCCTAAGCAGAAAAGCCTCATGGAGGAGATAGTGAGGCACAAAGCATGTGCCAGCATCCGGGACTGTGTCTCTCGCAGAGCCCAGAAGGGTCATCCCGCCAGCCTCGGTCCCACCTCTGGGCTCTGAGCTGTGAGAGAATGCATCACAGGAGTTTCATCACAGGGAGCATCAGGAGCCCAGTGACCTCTGCCTGGGCCCCGAGGCTGCCCTGCTGCTACTGCCTGTTGGCCCAGTGCTGGAACAACTGTGGCCCGAGGCATTCTCTGCCTGGCGAGAGCAGCTCACACCCAGCTGGCAAAGGGAACCATGACCTTGGATGACAGCGTGGTCACCGTGCGGTGAGGACAGTAAGGAACAGCCACTGTTGCTGGCCACACTGCTTCCCCATCCCTGTGTGTGTCCAGAGGAGCTGTGGTGCCGTCCTCCACCTTCTGGGTGAAGGGCGGAGGCTCCAGCTTCCCTCATGGAGGTTAGGCAGCACAGTTCCAGGGCATCCCTGGAGGAACAGGCCGTGCCAACTGGCCTTGCACCCTGATGGGCGAGTCTTAGACACCTGTGTCTTCTCTGTTCTGGGAGGTTCCACCTGGGCAGGGGTTCGGGAAAATGACTCTGTGGATGGAAGACTCAACCTTGACTCGTTTAATCCTTCAAACAGTATTATAACAAAATCCTTTCTGCAAGCCACAGATGATGGCTGCTTGTGAGCAGAAGAAATTATCAACATTAAATTTCAGAATCTATTTAGTTAATGAATCACTTGACATTTCAAAAAGTATTTTTACATTAGAACAAAAATGTTGTGAATAGCTCTCTGATCTCTGTGTGGGATTTTCTGAGCTTGAAATTGATGGGGGGGGTCACAAAGGAGAGTTCAGATAGGTTGAGTGCATGAAAATTAACAAGCACATGTCAAAAATATTTTAAATAAAATTAACAAGCAAGCAAACATCTGCTGCAAATATAAACGAAGACTTAACAGCCTTCATGTGTGAGCCTCTCTATAAGACAAACAATACTGCCGCCGCCAGGTCCATGCAGTGAGGGAAACAAAGTCTGGTCCCTCGGCCCACGGATGAGACAGTGACCCGGTGTCTGCGTGATTTTCGGGAGTAAGTCAGGGGCAGGAAGCGTCTCATCATCGGATGCTGCGATAGTCTGTACCATCCCCTGCAGTGTGACAGCGACCTGGAGTGACGCCCCACCTCCCTCCCCATGGCCCGCGCTGGGGGACCACTGTCACTATGGACTCACGCCAGGCTGCCAACTGACTTCCTGTTACTAATGGCTGTTGCGTCCTGGTCCTGCCCTTTGGTGAGGTGGATCTCAGCACCTCTCCTCGTGCCTCAGGGTAGGACTCAAACTGGAAGGCCAAGCCAGCCACGCTGGGCATCTTGGCTGGACGCTGCTCTCGCCTGCAACCCTCCGCCAGGGGGCACTGTGGAGAGAATTTGGGGTGTGCACAGGCGCAGAGGCACTAGCTGGGGCTGTATGCGGAGGGCCGCTGGGAAACAGCAGGGACTTCTGCCCTGAGCTGCGTAGGCGTCTTGCTGTGTTCTTAGGCACCATGCCTGACCTTTCTTCCTTAGGAGGATACCGTCCTTGGAAAAAGGCTGTGGCGATTATCAAGCTTTCTGAAGGCTGGTGGTGTGAGGTACATCGCAGCCTGCAACAGCTCCCAGGATCTGAGAAGACAAGATGGTTCTTCTTCCTGCGAGGGAGAGAGGGGCACAGGGCAGACGCTGAGGCTGTGCTGGGCAGTGAGAGCTCCTCGGGTGGTCGGAGTGTAGAGATCTGAAGACTCAGCTGGTGGGGCCCACCTCTGCACTTAGCTCCTCATCTGGTCCCTGACCTACATGCTGCAGTGGTGTCTTCCAAAAACCTACCCAACCCACAATGCCTCGTGAGAACCTTGCGTTGGTGGCGATGACCCTTTCAGAAGCGGTGGACACAGCCTTGGCCAGAGATGGCACCTCCGGGAGGCTGGGACTGGGGCTCCCCAAGAGTTCAGCCCAGCCGAGAGCCCTGGGGCTCTTCAGACTCTGCAGACGGAGTAGGAAGCAGGTTTCTGCTGCAGGACAGAGTCAGGCCCTCCATGCGCGGCCTGCTGGGCAGCCTTCCTGTCCTCCACACACAGTACTCTGCAGGACCCTTGAGGAATGAGAGGACAGTGAGGCCGTGTCTGCGTGGCCAGCTGCTCTTGGCGAACCACAGAGTGTGGGGTGCGGCGTGGGTCCCTGGTGCCGTGGCGAGTTCTGCTGCTGTGCCTGAGAGGGTGGCACAAGAGTGCCGAGCAGGCGGCCCTGGCTGGGCCTGGCCGGCCTAAAGCATGTGCTGTGAGGCTCTTTGGAGAGTCTGTGGCCTGGCTGGTGGGGCCCTGGGGTGGGCTGCTGAGGCTGGGCAAAGGGTCAGCAGCTCACCTGGGCAGAGCTCTGACTAGCAGGGTTGCAGGACAGGCCTGGGCGCCCTGGAGGATGGCACTGAGGGTCAGTGGGTCGCTTGCACTCGCCCGGCAAAGGGCACCTTGGACACCTCTCAGTTGGAAGAAATCCTCTCCAGATGGAGTTCTCTGCCTGCTGGCAAAGTCACTGGCATCGTTTGGCCACAGTCTGCTGTGTGGTGTGTCTTTCACATCATGCTCAGCGGCTCTGAGTTTTCCCGTGCGCTGGCCACTAGCAGTGAACATGCAGATCTCGGAGGGGCGTCGGGGCAGGGGGCCCGGACCAGGGCTCCTGCTCTGCCCTGCATCCCGGCTGGAGGCCAGGCTTGGCCCGTTTGCATGCATGCCACATCCCTGGTTGGTGAAGCTGGACTCGCCTCTCACCCTGACAAATCTGACGGGGGCTTGCAGGCCAGGGTTTCCGCAGGCGGAAAAGCACAGGAGGCTGGCGGTGACCCCGGTTCTCACGTGGCGTCTGCCTGCTCACTGTGTCCACGTGGGAGCAGCTGGCTACGAGCAAGTGGGGCTGCCGGGTCCTGGAGAAGCTGCACAGGTGTGTCTTCCCCGCACAGCTCGGTCTCTGCGGTTCGCTCCTTATACCCCATCCACGCGCTCTTCCCCACCCCCAGCTCAGCCCTCACGAAGGGCAGACGCAGCCCGAACAGCACCTCACGCTGCCATCCATTTTCTGCCAGAATAGCATTTTGGAACACGACGTCCTTTGTTCCTTCCAGAAGCCTGACTGGGTGACCGCATGACCGACTGCAATGCCAGAGCACGCTCCGCACCGCTCACGTGCGCCCGAGGCGGAGGGCTTGGCTCTCGGCCAGGCCATAATGATTTCAGCTCTTAAGAAAATCCAGCAACCATTACACTACATTCAATATTTTCTTGCCGTGGAAATTTAAGAATCGACTCTAATCAAATCGTAACCCCACCTCCTCCACCCCAGTCCCCGTTTTACTTTGGTTCTTGTGACTAACTGGCCTTGCATGTCTGTTTTGGTCTAAAAAAATAAATAAGTTTACAATATGTTTTTAAAAGTTGAGCAGAATCAGACAATTGTATATTTTAGAAAATGAAGGCAAAATGTAAAACAAGCTAATCACGATTCCAAATTCAATCTGTAGGTCCCTAATTGATCCCATCCCAAAAGTAACATTTGACATTAACTGACGGGCTGAGATGGTTACAATTATGTGAAATAAAACTCAGCGGCTGGACGCACCCTGTCTTCTTGCAGCAGAGACCGCTGGATTTTAAGGGCTGACTGAGAAAGGATGCAACCACTTTGCCCGTATCTCCTCTCGGGTCTGGCTGCTCGTGTGCCCTGGAGGTGCAGTGAGGGCTTGGGAACCCGATGCCCTCGAGGTTCCTGGGCGGGGTCGGCCGGCAGCCGGGCAGTGCCAGGGGCTCATGTGGAGTCACTTAAAAATTCAGAGAGGGAGCACAGGGAGCCTTGTGACTGTGTCTGTCAGCAAAGAGCTTTCCCAGGTGTCTCTGGCCACACGCGCACACACACACGCACACACACATGCGCACACACACACGTACACACGTACACATGCATACAAGTGTGCTCTGCTTGAGGGTAGGTGTGTGCGGATGTCCAGTGTGTGGATTGGTGCTGCTGGCCCTGGGGACAGCCAGTGGCCCCGAGATACCCCACAGCAACCAGGATTGGCCCTCTGGCCTGAGCACCCAGCCAGGGAAGGAGGCTGGAGGCTCCGCTGCTGCTGAGCCCGGGGGCGGGACCCTCCGGGCCCCCTGTGGTCCTCTGCTTCATCCTCCCTCTGCCTGAGAGGCTGCTGACAGGGCCCGGACGCTGCTCTGCCCAGGGCCTGGGTCCCTTGGTGCCCCCTCTGGTCCTGGCTAGGGCAGAGCTCTGAGGCCTCTCCTGGTGGTGCCGTCCCACCGTCTCTGGCCCTGAGCCCCTGTGGCTCCCACGTGGAGCTTGGACCGGGCCCGCGGCTATATCACACACATGCAGACTGTGTTGTGTGTCTGCCTGGGCTGATTTGGGCCCAGCTTCTCCTGCATGCGTGGCAGGAACCGAGCGCCAGGCACTCGGGCTGGGTAAGCGTTTGTCGGCAGAACTCTTCCTGTCGACCCAGGCAGACTCAGGTCTGATCAGCCATGCCAGGCCGGAGGGAGGAGGTGGCATATCTCATGTGTTCTGGGCCAGTGCCAACCAGATCCTGTTGCCCCTCAGCCGCACCCTGGGAACGACCCCAGCCCTTGCTGCTGGAGTAGTCTGCTGTCCGTGTTCAGGGACGCACACGACAGGCTCTGTGAGGTGTGGCCCTGCTTTTCCAGCACAGCCTCCTCCGGAGAGGGAAATACAGCCTGGAGAGGTGAGTAGGGGTGGCCAGTTAGAGGGAAGAACTAGGGGTCCCCAGTCACGTGCCAAAGTCCAAAGCACAAGCAGAGACGGAATCAGCAAGGTTGGAAGTGCAGGACACACACAGGATGGGCCTTTGCCTGAGAATGGGCAGGCTTGCTTGGAGGCCTCTGATTTGGGCCACTTTGGTGCAGCGTCCCCTCCCTTTGCACACCCTTGAGGGTCCTGAGAGAGCCAGGGAAGCGAAGCTGTCTGGGGCCGGGGAGGATGCAGGCTTCAGGTCAGAAAGACCTGGGCTCAGCCCCTGCTCCGATACTCCCTTGTCTCTGAGGTGACCACTGTCCCGAGGGCCCTGAGCACCCGTCTGCTTGGGTCTCGACAGCTCAGAGCCTCACGGGATGATGCGAAGCCAGGAAAGTCCCTGAGCATTAGAAAGCTCATGACATTTGCTACCCCTCCTTAATCAGCTCCACCGTCCTGAGTTCCTGTCCATACTTTGTATTTCTTCCCTTTTTGCAGATATCTTAAGATGACATGTGCACTCAGATAGGATCTTTCTGAAATAATTCATGAAAATTTACATTTTATACTGCATATGAATATATGCTATATATCATGTAATAAGTTTGTCCATAGCATTGTTTGTTTTTACATATTTGATTTTTGTTTTGTTTTGTTTTGTGAGGCAGGGTCTCACTGTGTGGCTCAGTGTGGTTTCAAACTCATAGTAATCCTCCTTCTTCAGCCTCCTGAGTACCAGGATTACAGGCATGTACCATCATTCCTGATTATGAATGCATATATTATGTAAAATTGTTCTTGGTCCAAAAGATGCACAAGACCATGTGGCCAGTGAATTAAATCAGTGGATTTTGCTTTGGACTCGGATATAGTTTTGGATCGCTTGCCCCAAACGGCCTCGGGCTGTGCAGAGGAGCCTGAGGGCTCTGAGCACCTCTGCCTTCCGAGACGGGGTTGCTGCTCAGCGGGATGAAGGTGCCGGCTGTGGGCAGCGCTGTTCCCACCTGCCCAGTGGGCAGGATCCCAACACTGGGGTTGCATTTCATTGGCTTTCCAAGCCCGGAGTGACTGAGTTTAGTGTGCGAGGTGGGAGGGGGGAAGAGGGGTGCTTGCAAAATATGTTGATCAGTACAGAAGGGGGAGCAAAAGTGCACCTAGATCTAGCCTGGACAGAAAAGAAAAAAAGCCCTGAGTAACTAGGGATCAAGAATATTTACACTCTTGGGCCGGGGAGTTAGCTCAGTGGTTCCGGCGCCTGTCTTGCAAGCGCAAGGACCCGGGTTCAATCCCCGGTAACCACATAACAATACTGGGTGTGGAGACTCACGCCCAGCAGCAACCAGTACCACATACCACAGTGCCGGGCGTGGTGGCTCACGCCTGTAATCCCAGCACTCGGGAGGCAGAGGCAGGAGGATTGTGATGTGAGTTTGAGGCTGAGCTCAGGGCCAGCCTGACTACAAAGCGAGACCCTGTCTCAAAAAAAAAAAAAAAAAAAAAAAAGAGGATTTACACTCTTGAGTCCTGACTTGGAAATAGTGGGGAGAGTGTGAATGGGGCCTGGAATGGGGATGGGGTGCATCTCAGCAGCTTTGTAGAATCTCAAGGGTCAGAGGTGACCCAGCTGACATTTGTACCACACAAGGGACACATTTGAAGAAGTACAAGTGTTAGGAGAGTCCTGCGGCTTTTGGGGGAAACACAGGTGCTTCAGTTAGAAATGTTGTCCCCGTGTCACTGTGCCTGCCATCGACCTATCCACCCATCCACCGTCACCCGCTATTTCTGTCTCTTTTCTCTTCGCTTTCTGGACCCAGACTGATGAATGAAGGGGAAACGGGGACTCTGCCCCTCGGGGCTCCCGCCCAGGCGTGCGGGACTGCGGGGACCTGGCCGCCGCCTCCGTCTCCTGTGGCTTCTTTCAGGGACTCACACTGCCCACCCCCCCCGGACGAACGTGATGGCCCCTTCCATCTCACTTCTGATCTAGACGCGGATTTACGGTTTTGTGATTTATTTAGAATTCATTTCCACTCATTTTAAGAGGCTATAAAATAAAACAAAGTTATTTCAAACCTTTATGTGTCTTCAGAATAGTATTATATGAATGACTTATATGCTGAATCCCTTGACCTAAATGCTGTATTTCTGGCCTTATCAGCCATTGACAGAATATGAACTGTTTTGGAGGAAACGGTCCCACTCACATATTTCCATTTATCTTCATTTCATCTGAACAATTTGCACACATGGCATTTTCCCTGATCCTGAGCAGGTAAGCTTCCCAGCCTGGGTCGGAAGCCCGTTAGGGCAGCAGACCTTCCAGAACAGCCCAGAGCGTGCTTTCTAAGACACAAATGAAAGTAATCCGAAGGTGAGCTTCTGGGGTGGGACTGGGTACAGCCTGGGCTTGTGTAGTGAAGGCAGAGGCCCTGCAGCCTAGTGCTCTGTGTTCCTTGCTGTCCCCGAGGTCTTCTATCTGCCAGGTGTGCCAGGTGTGCCCTCTTAGCCTGCACTTGCTGCCCTGTCCTGCCCTCGCTCATTGAGTCTCCTCCCTGCAACTGAGAAGCTCGGGGACCCACGGACCCCTGGCTCAGGCTCATCTCCGATGCCCTGGGCACTCCGGGCTGTGCCCCGTCCCGACCCTGGGGTCGTGTCTGGAGGCCAGCTTCCTCGGCACCTGTCCTCCTGCCTGGGCCCTCACCTGTCTGGACACTGCCAGTGCTGCTGGAAACACTGCTGAAGCCGAGACGCCGCTGACAGCTGGGCTTCCAGCTCCAGCGACCTCTCTGTCTGCCTTTTCTCCTCCAAACACTCCTTCCTTCGGTTGCTCTTGCTGGGGTCCTCTTAGCCTTTGCATCCAGCCCAATTTTTATCTCCGATGTGAAAACTCCTGTGAGTCAGTTGTGGTACAAACATTAAAGATGAGACTTGTCACCAGGCATCCTTAGCCTGGCCAGAGGAGACAGGAAGGCAGACCGCTCCACTCAGTGAACAAGGCCCCCCACGCCGCGGGCAGGGCGGGGAGCGCCTCCAGGGCCCAGGCCACTCGGCAGAGAACCGGGGCCTGAGGAGACCGGCGGCTCCGCGCACTGACTTGGAGGTGTGACCCCCATATGCACCGGCGCCCTAGTGCGGACTGGAGGAGAAGGGTTCTGGGTGGACACCAGTTTGTTACACAGACGTGACACTGATTCATTTGCATAATAAGAATGGGTGTCCTGGGACACTTCCGACGCCTCTGACATCCTAGTCAGAAGTGTGGGGACTGCTGTGCTGAGCTGCCTAACCTGCCTCTCAGCCACAGGACTAGGCAGTTCCCAAGGGCTGGACTGATGCCTCCCCTCTCCCGGAGCAGCACGGGGACTAGTTCGGAACCACGCCAAGGGAGAGAGGGCTGAGCGCACCATCTCGTCCTGCCCCGCGCCCATGGTGTGCAGGCGGCAGTTGCCAAGCCTGGTCTGGGAAGCTGGGAAAGCAGATGAGGGGAGCTTTGTAAGAAGGAAGGGGGGACCTGGAGGCAGGGCTGAGTGCCCACCGCAACTGCATTTGTGTGTGTGTGTGTGTGTATGTGTGTGTGTGTGTGTGTGTGTGTGTGTGTGTATATGTGTGTATGTATGTGTATATGTGTGTATATGTGTGTATGTGTGTGTGTGTGTATATGTGTGTATGTATGTGTATATGTGTGTATATGTGTGTGTGTGTGTGTGTGTGTGTGTGTGTGTGTGTGTGTATGATTCCCAGACAGTGTTCTTGGGCTTGGCTTGAACATCTGGGAAAAAATGATTTGCAAATCAGCATCCCCAATCCCTAGCAGGACAAGACCCTGCTTACCAGTCTTTGCTACCCTAGTAGAGCCCTTGGACAAGGCAGGTGGTTCCTAAGTGTGTTAACTCAAGTTTAGGTTTCTCTCTGGCCTCAGTCTTTGTTTGCAGGCTTGTGGTGTCTGCAGATATTAAAAATCACATTCTTCAGTGGGGCATGGTGGGGCACGCATGTAATTCTGGCATAGGGATGGTCAAGGCAGGACACTGTGAGTCTGAGGCCAGCCTGAACAGCATAGTGAGACTATCTCAAAAAATTTAAGTTCCTTACAACGTCTGTGAGAGGTTGGATTGTGACAGGTTTGTCTTGTTCTTTTTTTCTGCATTAAAGATTTATTATAACAAATGACTACTTTTACAGGAAGGAAGCAACAGTGACGTTTTTGTGAAGGGCCTGTGCTAGCTCTCCTTGGAAGCACTCTTGTGGGAGAGAGAGTGGGAGACTTGGGATGGAGATGAACCTGTCCTCCCCTTCCTCTGGGGAGACCTCACACTCCCAGAGTCACAGCAGCACAGGGCCACTGTGCAGGGCCCGGTCTCACACCCCCACTCATTCCCTTGGCAAGACCTGCCAGAGCTGGTGGGGAAGGGTGGACAGGAGCCACTGGCACTGTCGGGTCTCGGGCCAGTTCAGACTTTGGGCCCATCCGGGGCATTTGGGAGCCACGGGAGCCTCTGGGGAGGGAGGTGTGTGCAGCTCCCCGCAGAGCACGCAGTGCCTGCACAGAGGCTGTGTGCTGGGTCTCAGCTCCGCAGACACCAGGGTGGCCTTGGAGGAGGGAGAAGCAGCACCCAGCAGCACTCGGGCCGGCTGTGGTTCTGCCCTTCGGGGTCATCACGGAGAGAACTGCGACCAGCTCAGCCACTATGGAAGGCACGCCCATCGCTCCTGGAGGTGCGTGGCCCAGGCACAACCCAGGGAAGACGCCCTCCTCCCCATGGAAAAGCTCACTGGCTGTCTCCTCGTGGGCGTGTGCCAGGAACAGTGCTGGCAGGGTGCCACCCTTGGGTGAGGGGTGGCCTGGGATGGCCAGGCGGCATGGAGACCAGATGGTGGGAGTGGCAGGGCCTAGGAAGGGCAGGGAGGGCACGGAGAGGGAGACAGCCACGCAGTCTCCGGCAGGCGAGGAGGGCAGAGCTCAGGACATGAGTGCAGGGAACACTTGCGCCTCATCCCAGCTGCCGGCACTGGAGTGGGCTCACGTGGGCCTGGCCCAGAGGTCGCCTGTGTGTCCTGACCCCGAGACCCTAGGCCCTGGTCTCCTTGGCTGAAGGGGCAGCATCACGTCCTCGCTCCCCGAAGCCTCCTGCGCCCCACGGTTTCCTGCTGCACTGGCATCGTGGGGCCCATCACTCAGTGCTCGGCATGGCGGGCAGGCTGGGCCCCTCCTCAGGGACCCACTTCTCTGGGGAACGTGAGCCAGGGAGGGCAGTGTGTGGGCTCCACGGAGGCCCTAGCCAAGTGAGCAGGTGCCTGGTGTGGACTCGCCATGACTAATGCCAGTGCTCGGGCAGATGGGCAAGAGGAAACATCAGTGGACTGAGAGGAAACGAGAAAGGGGAGGAAGCTGGTACTCTGTGCCAGGTGCGCCACTGGGGCAGCCTCCCAGCATCAGCATCACATGGGGACCTGCAGGGGCTATTTGTGTGCTGGCTGGTCCTTGGATTTCGTAGATACGGAAGTGACTATTCCGTCTCAGGCCCTGGCAGTCACGGTGAAGCCGCTGGCCCAGATTTCTTCTGTGGCCTCAGAAATTCATCATCTACCCTGGGGACAAAGGGCTGCGCACAGCGAGGCAGCCCCAGAGCACATCCACGCTCCTGCTGCCAGCCCCACCCCCATGATGGATTTTTCAACAATGAGTTTTTCTCTGCAAGTTAGTGATTTTATGGCTCTCAGCAAAAATCTGTGACACCAGATGTTAAATGCAGCAGGAGAAAGTTATTTTCATCACTGGTGGAGTCTTGTGCCGTGCAGCGAGCCTGGTCACATATCTGACTCCAGGCAACATGTGCTCTGATTTCTGTTCACAGACCGAGCCCGGCACGGGGCCGCAGAGACGTGTGCGGCGGTGGCGCCCGCGTGCTGGGTTTTGGGCAGCAGCACGTGCCTGCTGTGACTGGCACAAAACCGCCATCACCTGCAGGGAAGTGTCCACGCTGTGGCCCACCCTGGCTGCTGTGTCGGGCGGACCCCACCTCTCTCTGCTCACTCCCACTGCATGTCTAGTTCCCTGGGCTCCTGAGACCCCCCCTGGGACTCTCGCGAGGGTGGCGTGTCAGGCTGAGCCACGGGCGGCTGCTCTTTCTTGTGAGAGAATAACTAAGACGCTCATGGTGACAGATCGACGGTAGTGTTGGGCAGCTTTGTATCTCTGCAGCACAATATCTGAGATGACCAGTGTCCAGGCAGGAAGGGTCCTCTGCCCCAGTGTGGGGTCTCAGCCCAGGGCCAATGCCACCAATACCTTCAGGTTGTGGTAGAGCCACCGCCTGGCAGAAAGAGGGCAGAGTGAGCTGCTCACCTCAGGGCAGCTGGGAGCTGAGGAAGACAGGAGGAGACACTTCACAGGTGGGGCACACCTGGGCCTCCCCACCATGCCCGCGGAGCTCCCTGAAGATCCCTCAGGGCCAGCAGCACTGAGTTGAGGACAGAGCCTTATGAAACACCTCTGGGGACAAGCGGCAGGTCCCGTGTGGTGTCCCGGGTCACAGCGCTGCGGAAAGGCACTTCAGGTGAGAGCAAAGATGTTGACTGGTACGGTCAGTGCTCACTTCGAGGTTGGCACTGCCCCTCGTCCTTGCCCTGGGTCCCCGCAGAGCAAACCGTGCTCAACTCCTGCTTGGGGTCCTCTCTATAGAGACTCCCTCACCACCCTGCCTGACCCTGGGACTTCTGGCTACCTCCAATCAAGGCTAGGACCCTAGCATGCATCACCAGCAGTGCCCTGGGGCCCCGGGAGCTCCTTCTCTGGGCCTCGTGGCTGTGTCCCCTGTGAGGAACGAGACTGCAGGGTTCCAGGGCCAGCATCACAGGCAGGGCCCCGTGTGGGCCCAGCCCTTGCTTGGGAGGTGTAGAAATGCTGTATTTGTTCCTGAGGTCAGAGCAGTGAGGGTGTCAAGATGGACTCTGCTGAGCCTGCTTCACCATCTCCTGGACCCCTAGCACTTGGTCTCCCAGGACATGCGCAGCGGGCGGGTTATGGGGACCTGGCTCAGGGTCCAGGCTGGGGCTGCATCCCTGTCTGCTGAGGGCCTCTCCACAGGCCAGGGGAAGCCAGGCCACTCCTCCCCAGCCCCTTCATCCACAATGCCCCTTCTGTGGGTGACAAGTCTTGCGTCACGCGGGGGAGTGCTCACTGACACTGAGAGGCACACAGCCCACCGCAGGATCTACCCCGTGTCTCCTCTCCTCCACGCGTTGCTGGAGATGGGCTCAGACGCCCACCTCAGAGGCATCAGGCACTGTTGGAACGACAGCCAACTTCTGTGAGTGTCACTCAGCTTTTCAGGAGGAGCAAAATGGGCAGAGTTTGCTTCAAAGTAGAAATTATTAACAGGAGTTTGCTGTTAGGGGACTAAATGTTCCCATGTTGCAGAGGAGCCCAACATGAGCACGACTGTATTTGGTGCTAGAGTTCAGAGGTCACTGAGTAGAATTAAGGTCCGGATGGGCTTGGCGTCTGTACAAAGTGGAGCTGGACGCAGGGGCAGCAGTGTAGGGAGGTAGGGAGCACAGGGAGCCCTCTGGCCAGGAGGGCAAGACAGGAGCCTGTACAAGCCTCAGGAGGAGCCAAGCCCCCAGCCGGCTCTGTCCTCGGCCCCAGGAAGCCCCTCTCCTGTGGTGCCCACCGAGCCCACCCTTCCATACTGCTTCCCTCCTTGCTCCCCACACCAGGCCAGCCTCCTGGGAAAGTTCCTGTTTTCCCACTTCTCTTACTTCTGCTGAGGTGGAGCAGATCAGTGTCTGACACAAACTTGCTAGTACTCAACAGTGTGCAAGTAAATGTAATGGTATGGGAATGAGTGGGGCGCGGTGATAATGCGCAGGGCCAACACAAGGAAAAAACACAATAGCAAATGCAACAATGTAACCATGTTAGAGTAGCAAACAAGGTGTGGAGAGATGCAACAACACAACAATATGTAGAATGAGTGCAACAATGTAACAATACGTGGAGTGGATCAGAAACCAGGGACCTACCAACCCGCCGGGCCTCTGTTCTGATGGCTGAAAGAGTGGTCTGTGTCCCTGGCGGAGACAATTTGGGAAACTCGAGCTATCTCAAGAAGACTTTTAAGGACCCAGGGCCCAGCTCTCCTGGGGCTCAGAGCTGGCTCCAGATGGAGCATTCAGCCCAGCCAGGATCCACTTACACCACAAGCAGCCCCCACCAAGGCCGGGCTCATCCAGTGCTGTGGTGAGTGTGGCTGGATGGTCTGCCCGGCTGGTGGGGTGCCAGAGCTGGGGTGCCAGGCATGGCTGACTCGGAGATTCTTAGGTCCTGTGTCCTCTGCCAGTGGCTAAGGGACATTGAGGAGTTCCCTGAAGCCAGGGCGGCTTCCCTGTGCCTGGCACACTCCGGGTGGAAACAGTCCTGCCCTCAGCAGTGGGGGACAAAGGCCCCTGGAAAGCTCAATCTCCCCACCATCCTGGTCCTGCCGTCTGTGTGGTGGTGACAGCAGTGCCGAGGGTGTGCAGGTCACCAGCCCTGCTGCAGCAAGCGCCACAGTGAGCTGGCCTCGAGCAGCAGCAGTGGCTTGTCTTACAGTTCTGAATCCGGGAGCCGATCAAGAGTTGGCAGTGCCACGATCTTTCTGGAACCCCATGGCAAACCCTTCCCTGGCTGGTCTGGTGCTGGTGCTTCGGGGGAAGCCTGTGAGGTCCTTGGCCTCTGCCACATCCTCCAATCCCAGCTTCACTACGTGTTTCCTGTGTGTTATCTTCCTCCTGGAGAAACACTGGTCCTCTGCACATCTCCTTGGACCCGCAGGGATGATGTGGGGCAGGACGTGCCTGGCACTCCCTTGGGCCTCCCTGCCAGTGGGAGTCACTGTGACGCTGAGTCGGCCTGCGAGCTCTATGCTGGGTGCTGTCTTTGCCCAGATGAGCCGTGTTCGGCAGAGGGAAACTGAGGCACCCAGTGAGGAAGCTGCCCTCTGTGTAGGCTCTGTCCGTGTGGTCAGTCTGCTGCCTTCTAGCACCTGGCCTCTGTCTTCCCAGGGTCAAACTGAGCCACGCAGCCTCCTCCCCTTCCCAGCCTGCCCACCTGGACTTCTTGGGTGCTCTCCACAGCCTTCGATAACCCTGGCCACCGCAGACCCAGACGGCGCTGCACGTCCCCCGGTCCCAGCTGGGAGTCAGCTCCGTGGCAACCTCCCTGAAGCACTAAGTTTGCACCCTGGGGCTGCCTTCCATGGACACATGCTTCCTCCCACGGCTGCTGTGGCCGTGGGGCTTCCGGCCTCTGTGCTGACAGCCAGGCCCCCAGACCAGGCTCTTGGTGGGCTCCCGATTCACATGCCAAATAAAGGAGTAAGAAATGAAGCTCTGGCTGCTCCATCTCTTAGTCTGCTGCTGCCTGGTGCCCCTGGGTGGTCACACAAGGCCCCCGAGGTTCTGAGGGGGCACTTGCTTGGTGACCTGTGGTCAGCAGGCCCAGGCTGGGGTGCAGAGCGCTGGACCCAGAGCTGCTTAATGAGAGCCCGATGCCTCCACTGTAAGTTCTGTCTGCACGTCACAAATGTCACTGCTGCTCTGCACAAGGCCTTCCAGGCTTGGGCTTCGCTCCCCAGTCAGGCAGGAGCCAGGCCCAGGTCAGAGCTCTCCTGCGTCCTCCCGGGAGTTCCCCATCTGGCGTTCTGGAATGCCTCAACTATGGCCCAAAGGGTCACCAGGCTCCTGGTCCCTGGGTCAGTGGGGCAAGAATGAAGCCAACGTGACATTTATTGACCACGAATCCTGTTTTGTAAATTCCACTGCAAGTAACCGAGAGCCAGGCTCCTCCCCCAGTGCTCTGGTACCTAGTTTCTGCTTTTCGTCTCCTCGCATAGTTGTGGGGGTGGTGGAGGCCCTAAGTACGGAACAGGCTCCACGACACCTGCGAGGCGCTGGGCCCTGTGTGGGGAGCGGGTTCCCGTCCTGAGCTTCCTTCCAGGTCAGCTCCGCCCTCCCATGAGACGCTGAATTTCCTCCCAGAACTGTGGCGGCTCTGTGGGACTCTTCAGGAACCTGTTTCCTAACCTTCCGCTACTGTTTTCTCTGGTTAAGGTAGACTCTGCAAGGAGCTTCTCAACAGAGAAGTAGAGGGAGTGTCACCGACCTTTGGGAAACAGCCCAGAGCACCTGTCACATCACAGGCGGGGCTTGCTGCTCTCTCACTGAGGGTACAGGCCCAGCGGGGCTGCCGGTTCTGGGCTCCCGCCTGGGCACAGTGAACGGGTAGACACAGCTCCCCCAGCACGGCGGTCCCGGTGACCTCAGACAGACGTCGTGACAGATGTGTGAGGAGGAGCAGTTCTTTTGTTTAGAGAGACCCCCCAGTGCGCAGCGCTGGAACCGAGTCACGAAGAACAGGGAGCGGTGTGCCATGCGGAGGGGGATCAGAGCGGTGCCAGCGTCGAGGGCCCTGCTGTCCTCTCCACCCTCTGCTTCTCCGCTCCTCTGCGCCCGGGGAGCCCTTGGCCCGTGCCTGCCTGTGCCCTGGAGACAAGCCGGTAGCAGGGCTGTGTGCTGCGCCAGCCCCTGCCAGCCTTTCTTTCCCCACAGTCATCGTGCTTGTCCCCGCGGGGTGGGGTGCTCTCTGCTCAGCACCTCACCCCTGTGCTTCCTCACCTGGCCCCCAGCCCCTCGGGGCCCTGGGCTCCTCTGAAGGCTGCCCTGACCCGGCCCGGAAGGAAGGATATTGAGACTGTGCTTCGGTGGCTGCAGCTGGAAACTGAGGCCTTCGTAACATGGAGCAGAGCTGGCCAGCACCGCGCGGCACAGGGAGGCAGAGCTCAGAGGCCCCGAGGAGGCTGGTCAGTACTCCCCTACCCGAGCCCCACCACGAAGGACACCACTGACAAACACGCCATGCCGTGAGGAAGCGGGGGTGCAGAGACCGCACAGCCAGACACCCCAAGCGTGGAGGTCTGGCCCAGGGCTTGGGGATGTCCAGATGCCAACTGACACAGGTAACCTCTAGGCCGAGGCATTGCCTGACACGGGCCAGAGGAACCCAGCACTGTCCTCGGCTTCATCGGGCACAGGAGCACAGCGGCCTCGGGGCCCAGACTCTGCAACAGGCCGTCCTCTGCTGCGGGTCTCATCTTCCTTTGAGTTCAATTAACTGGCTTTATAATTTCAAGAAATGCTGAGAACCAAATCTTTATTGTGTTTTCAAGTTGCCTCCTTTACCGCTGAACTTACTTGACTATGAAACACTTTTTAGAAGACAAAGTCCAGTGAAAGTCTTGTTCCCTGAGATGTACTTGTTGCTTCCAATGCCAAGTACACAAATAAATTACATCAATAAATGTTCCTCCCTGGGGGCATCAGGAGGGGACTGAGGTCAGCATCTGAAGTGGGTTTCAGCCCCCACCCCCCAAGCATCCAGCTCTGAGAAGAGGCCAGACACAGACACGGTGCCAGCCGCCAAGTCACGTGCAGTGCCCAGAGGCGACTCTGAAACACCCGGCCCGGCCCAGGCTGCCAAGAAGCCAGATGCTGGGCTTTAAAAATATCTTCCTGCACTTGGCATCTGCAGGCGCGAGAAGGAGCGGCCAGGGCTGGGATGGAAGGAGAACAACTCCAAACAGGCGGCCGTGGCCTCGTCAGATCGCCCCAGCATATGGCGAGGGACGTCTGCCCCCTCCGACGCTGTGCGGGCTGGGTGGGCGGTGGGAGCCGGAGCTGATAAGGGCCGGGCAGCAGCCTGCGTTCTGGAAGCGGGTGCTGGCAGGGGGCCCGCGGCTGCTGTGTCCTTGGCATGAAGAGGTGAGTGTGGCTGAGGTGTCAGTGCATTTTAGTGGAACATGACTGCAGCCCTCAGGGGTGAAGTTGGAAGCAGACACTGATCTCTGCCCCTCGGCCTGCCTGGGACAGGTGAGATTCACCGGCGCTTCCTTCGCTCCGCTTTCTAGCGAAGGACCGCAGTCTCCCTGTCCTGCTCGTGCCTAGGGCCAGCAGGCAGTCAGAGCACGCCTCACGCTCGGGGCAGAGGGCCAGGGCCTTCCTGGAAACAGCCACGCCGCCCGCCTGGGCCTCGCCTCAGCGGCAGACAGCCGCTTGGCTCTCCTCTTCCCTGAGGTTTCCCGGGACACTGGCAGGGGACAGGTGTGTGGTCCTGGGAACCAACGGCCAGTCTTCAAGTGCACCTTTGGCAGGGCCCGGCCCAGCACCTTCCCACGCTGGGGCTCCCCAAGGAGATGACTCACAGGTGCCCCGACTTGTTCCTGTGCCCTGAGGTGGATGGAGGACCTGGGGTCTGTCTTTGGGGTGCAGTGTGAATATCTGCAGACATGATGCCCCCTACAGGAACAGATCTGTCCTCCTTTCGGTGGTGCTGTGGCTGCATTGCTGGTTTCCGCTTAGCTATTTCCAAGCCTGACAGCCTCGATCGCCATAAGATGTTTTGCCTAAAAACATTATTTGAACTCTGTCTCCCTTTTTCTTAAGAGCAGGTTTCTGCCTTTTATTGATTAGCTAAGATGATTTCTGGGCTTCCAGTGTCTTTAAGGTACTTGGGGTTTGACCCTTCAGAGGAGTGGAGCTCAGCTGGGGAGCACCTTTCAGGAAACGCATAAAAATATCTGAGCCCTGAAGTAAGCTTGCTCTACAAGCTGTGCTTTCATGGAAACAAAACTATTCTGTTGTGGAAATGTTCAGTGAGAATGTCATTTCATAACATATCTAACCACTGTGAAAACTGAAATGAAAATCCATACTTACTGTCTGTGGTCTCTCATTATTCTCGTATTTATGACAAACCTGTATCATCATATGCAGTAATATTTATGTTACTGTTAGCTGATAGGTTGCTGATTTGCCTACTAGCTCAGAAGAAAACTTCAGCGATCTTTGTGAGCATATTTTGTAATAAAATTTGTGTCGTACTTTTATTTCAGGAAAAGGCAGATAGACCACGAAGGGCACAGCCCCACGGCCCAAAGAGCCGCTCTGGTGTTTCAGAGGTGAGAAGGCAAGTCCGCCCCACCCCCCCGGGCTGGCCCTGGCCCGGAGACGGGCAGCACTGTGGCCTTTCTAGATCCCAGGCTTCAGCCTGAGCTGCACAAGCAAGTCCCAGGCGCCCAGTCTGCACCAGGGACAAGTCCCCCCGGGCTGTTGCTCTGTCCTTTGGTCACACAGCTGCTGTCTGGTTCCGTCACCTGAGAGCCGGCGACGGTGGGTCCCAGGGAATTCGTTAGGGACAACTCGCATGCGGCCACGTGCTCCTCGTGACTCACCCCGACACACAAGGCCGGGTACAGATACCACGGGAGGACGTCATGCTGGTCACTGTTGTCACCGCCGTGGCTCTGAGGCGGAGGCACCTCACCTTGCTGGGTCCATCCATGACGGTGGTGCCCGCCTGTCATCCCCCACTCGAGGAGGCTGAGGCAGGAGGACCACGAGCTGGAGCCTTGCCCAGCCAGCTCTATGGCTTGGTGAGGCTCTGTCTCATACAATTAAACAGGAAAAAGGCCAGGGCTACAGCTTGGTGCGGAAGCGTGGCTGGACCCCAGAGCAGCAGCAACTGAGGGAAGAGTATTTTGAGACTGAGAGTTGAGCAGTTAACAGGAGACAAACACAGAGCCCAAGATGTCACTATATCCACTGCTGCTTGTGTAGGCAGAGCCCACGTGAGGTCAGGAGTTCACAGGAAGATCCAAAATAGAGACCATATCGGGCCTGCTTGGCTTGTAGTTCTCCACACAACTCCCACATCAGATGTCAGTGTTCATCACTCCCTGTTATGTTGGGGTGTGAGGTAAACATCCTCAACTTGAAATTATAAAATAACACTGTATCGGTAAACCAGCAATACACACAGCCACTGCCCCCTGTCTGAACGGGGCACCCTGCGACCTGTCAGCCCAGCCCCCAACTCAGTCCTCTTTTCTTCTCGGGCTGAGGAAAGCTTGTAGTTGTGACTGTGGAGAGCAGGAAACTGACAGGCTCCACGGGCTGGACCTCGGGCCTCAGTCCTGCAGTGCCCGCCTGTCTCCCAGCTGCCTAGATGCCCAGCACTCAGGTGCTGTCCCCACTTCCTTGTCTAGGCCCTGGGGCTTTTGTGTTATCGTTTTACAGTGCCCTCCTGCACGACTTTAGAATACTTCTTCACAGCATTGCCTCTGCCCTCAGAGTGTGAATTTCTCAAAGGAACTGGGAGAGAAAAGTGAGATTTTGCAGAGTCAAAACGGAATCGTTCCTGTCAAACCCACAGAAGTAAACAAAGACAGAGGATATAGGAAAGGCTCCTGGATGGCCAGACTTTTCAGAACACCTGCCAGCCACAGTCTGCCTGGCTGAGGACTGCTTCGAAATATCTGATGACATCCACTGCCCTTTTGCCCTTCAATCGCCGGGCGCAGCCTCCCTGAAGGTGCCGCAGTGTCCTGCGGCGCACATGCCCCATGGAGGGGGGCCTCTGGTCCCCTGAGTGTCCCGTCCTGGGCACTTGGCTTTCTGAGCAGTTTCTTAGGAGCCAGCAAGAAAACAGTCCAGAGTGACATTTTTATCTCTGGCTTGCACGGATCCCTTTGACCTGCAATACTTGCTGAGCTGTCCTCAGCGGGTGTATTCATTGAGCAGCAGATCTGTGTGTGAGATCGGGCTGGGTACCGCTGCTGGGCTGCCGTCCCTTCCCATACTCCCACCGCTGTCCATGCCGCATCGCCCTCAGCGTGAGGGTCTGGCCAGGGGTGCAGACCCTTCGCCGGGCTTGCCCTGCCGTCAGTGTCCCTCCCACTGGTGGGCTACCTGGTCATAGGTGCACGGTAACCTGCTGGCCACCCCCCACCCTTGCAGACTCGGGAAGCACCCCAAATCCCACCACGCTGCTGCGAGCTCCTGTAGGTCACATTCACTTTGGACAGCCTCCCTCCCTCATTGTTCGGGTTTTGCTCCCTGAGAGGAAGAAACGTGTGCCGAGCTGCTTTGGGGTCTGTCAGTCACCCCAGCACAACTGAAAAGATGATTAGGTGAAGGCACAGCTGTCACAGCTCGTAGGCCTGGCCTCCCCCAGCTGCAGAGACTCAGCCAGTCGCTGCCCCCCGACCAGCGCTGTAGCCTCTTGAGTCCATTCGCTGTGACCACGGCACTTGTGACTGTGCACACAGGTGTGTGAGCTGTGCCGCCGGCTGCCTCTCCTCCCAGCTCTGCCCGGTGACCACAGTCACGCAGCTCGAGGGGCGCCATGAGGTGATGGAGATGCAGAGGCCCGACCCGGGCCGCTCTGGGGAAGACTGAGGGAGGTGCGCTGCTGTGACAGCCACGCTGCTCATCACTGCCACGTGCTGCTGCGGAGCAGCCTGGAGAGCATTAGAAGGCTCGTGAGCAGCAAGAGCAAGTCACGGCTGTAGCTGTGGGAGAGAGCCCTGAGCACAGGCCAGAGTCGCCCGCGTGCCTTCAGGCTCTGCAGGGCACGTGCTGCCTGGGAGTTGTGAAAGGTGTCGGAGCCGCAGCAGCAGCCTGGCAAGCCAAGGGGCCACTGGGTGACCGAGAGGGCAGGACCTGCCTCAGAGACCACGCGACACGTCCGGACGCCCCTGGACTGAGGCAGAGGCCACACCCCGACCCACAGCCCTGAGACCTCCCAATCGTCAGGGAAGGCAGAGCCCAGCGCTGCTCACAGAGGGCCTGGGGGGGGGGGGGTGAGAGGAGCGGGGAAAATCGGGCGACTTCAGTGAGCGGGGTCAGGGCAGGGCTGGAAGGGAGAGAGGCTGGGCAGGAGCAAGCGCGGGGCCGCTTCCCTGACAGGCTCCTGCCTGGCCCGCGGCGAGGAGGCAGGCCGCGCCGCACAGTGCACTAATGGAGCTTGGCCTTGCCCCAGACCCGATGTGAAGCGGCTGTTGGCTCTTGTGAAAGCCCTCAGTCCAGGCCATTTTCCACAAAGAAAAATTCACTGCCACAAAGAAGCGTCAGCGCCTGCTCCCAGTGCCAAACTCGAGGAAAATCAAGTCATGAGACTCTCTCTGCCTGTCCTGGGTGAAATGACAGATAGCAAAAGAGCTTTCAGCTTCCTCTACCCCCCCAAAGTCTGCCAGAGATATAAATATTTAAAAACAGGAGCTAGACAGAGAGGGTTCGCTTTCACTGTGTGTTGCTGGCATGCTCGCAATCCACCCCAGATATCATTTCACCCCACGAGAGAATGGCAGTTCTGGGTCACACGTCCCGGCTTCTGACAACGCCGGCAGGAAGGAGCCTGTGACCCTCGTGATCTGTTCCTGTCGTTGATGCAGACAGACCTTGGCCATGAGGCCAGACTGAGCACGCTGGGAGGGTTCTGCCATCGCCCTTCTCTTGCTATTTCTTTACGTTTATCTCCTGCTAAGAAGACCTCTCTAATTTCTGTCCAGTCCGATTAGTCCTTTCCTCTGTACACGGGGTTATTTATTTCACTTATTTAAAAAATTTAAAAATGGCTCTCGTCTCAGATTTGCTAAGCAAAGAGCAGGTCTATGAAGTGTGCACTCTGCATCTCTTTGTCTCCCTCATGGGGCTGCTGCCCCCGAGCTGGAGGCTGGGGGGCCGCTGGGAGTTCCCTCTCCTGCCCTCTTTCTCTCTCGAAGTGAAAGCAGACCCCCACAGAATTAACTAAGTTCCGGTGTCACGGGTGACCTTCGCAGCCCAGGCTTTCATAATTTTAGGTGGATTAGAGGAACTAATGAGGATTTTGAAACAGGCTTTGGACTAAAGCAAATCCCTGAAAGCCCGTAACTTTAAAGCACAATTAACCCAGCCCGGCTCCGCCTCCCGTGTCTGGCTCACCTCGCGTCCTCCTACTCTCCTCAACAGCAACATCAACGGGGTGCTGTTGTTGCACATCCGTCTCTGTTTTTCATTCGGCTCGGAGGTCTTTTTCTCTCATTTCTTGTCCCCAACTTGTTTTTACTCTGAACATGCTGTCTCCACCTCCTTCCAGCTCGGTCCGGGCTCCACAGAGTTAACAGGTGCTGGGCGGGGGAGGGGGCACTTGCTCGGAGCAGACCGTCACCTCTCCCTGGCAATTATACTGCTAATGGCTGGATCCCAAGCAAAGTGGCAAAGAATATCTCTTCTCACGTTCCCAACTCACAGTGCATTCCCAAATACCAGATGGTGTTTTTGGAATCCATCTCACTATGTTTGATATGACAATACTTTTGTATAATGTTAAATTATATATAACTATGGCAAATAGCTGAGATGGGATCGGCAGAGGAGTGGAAAATTAAACCCAGGAAGGAGAGATAGGAAGGGAAGACTGCGGACCTTCATCGGCCCTGGGTCCATCCGACCCCACATCTCTCCGACTCAGAAGAGGCCCGGTGGGCGGGGCGATGCAGGCAGCAGCCGCGGGCCGGGGAGGGACAGGGTGTGCTGTGCATCGTGGAAATTGTGCCAGGAGTGTTGTGAGCAGCGTCATCCCCACTCAGTGGCCAACCCCTCAGAGCAGTCCAGAGGCTCTCGCAGCCCCACCAGCCCGTCTTGGAAACTGTGTGTGTGTTTACTCTTGTTGGGGAACAAGCAAATGAATTATGGACCTGAAAACCCGAGGCTGCCTCAGTCGCCTGCTTTAGAGACAGCAGAGGAAAGAAGCGAGACTCAGAGCAGGACAAAGGCTCCCCTGGGAACAGCCCCAGGCCCTGCTTGTCGGGGGCACAGCGCTGAGCTGATCTCTAAGCCGGGATCCAGAGCACCCTGAAGCTCGCAGGGTACACCCCGGAGCTGCCTTCCACCCAGATGCTGGGGCCAGACACCTCTCCTTAATTCTAATTTTCCAGCTATTTGACAATAGGCAACCTGTGGTCTTCTGTCCCAACCTTCAGCAGGTCTTATCTCCCCACTGCAGGACTCACTGATTTCAGCCCAGAGCAAGAGCGTTACAGCCAAGTGATAAATTGCTTAAAATTGTTCTTAAAAAATGAAAATGCTCCAGCCCTGCAGTACTGCTGTCTTGCAGTGGGGGGTGGGCAGGGCGATTTCAAACTGTGCAGAGCCGAGAATTCGCCTTCATCAGCCACCTCAGAGACCCACAGTGCCCTTGCGGGGCCTGGGCTCGCCTGGTCTGCGCCACCTGCCAGGCTGCAGGCTCTTGCTCTCTGTCTCCAGGTGCATCTCGTGGCCCCTGGAGTCTAGCCCCCCCCTCAGGTCCCACTCGTAGCAGCCGGTCCTCCGGAAGGCTCCTACAGCTCCAGTGACTGCTGCATAATTAACAATAACTTGTAGCCATGCAACTGAAGCGCCCTTTTCTCGGGCAGCGGCGGGAGGACGCAGAGCCCATCTTTCTTTGTTATCTGAGAAAAGCGGCCCCATGTGGAGCTGCTGGTTGCTGAGTGACGCTTTGTTGTCCGCACCAGACACAGAGCCAGCTGCACTGGCAGGTAGCCGGCGTTCAGGAGAGCGCTGCCAAGCGATGCTACACAAAGGGCGCCGTGCCAGCGAGCCAGTGGCCTTTGCATGCGGCGGCCTTTGACCCCAGCCAGCATGGATCCCATATTCATCCCTTCCAGACAATTGCATCTTTCATCCCACCAAAACCAGGGCAGAAAGGGGCTGTTTGTGGTGGGGCCGGTTAGCTTGAGAGTTCCCAGCAGAGCGGTTCTTGCTTTTCTCTTCCATTTGAACAGTGACAGCATTTCCTTCATCTGGGGCAGGAGGAGATGAGCAGTTAAACAAGGGGAGATTAGAAGAGCTAAGCAGTCACCAGCCAATGCTTGGGACTCAGAGAGAGTGAAAGGGTTTGGTGATGTCCACGTGGCATGCAAAGGTCCCAGGGAGCAGAACTCTCACCGAGGAGGGCCGCTCGCGGGAGCCGCTGGGCTGAGGGCGTCACGGGCAGCCTTGAGCACGGGCCACGCTGTGCAGAGCGCGGATTTCACTCCACCAGCAACGCCTTTGTGTGGGCAATGAGATTAATGGGAAACTAATGGCATGGGTTTGAATATGCCCTCACAACTTCACTTTTGTTCTTTGAAAACACCCACGATCTTTGGAAGGCAGCTTTTGTCCGGCTTTAAAGTCATTCTGCATCAGGCCCTGTCAAAGGAGTCCCAGAAGCCACAGGAAAGACCACCTCCAAGCCTTGTGGCCTTGCCCAGCCTCAGCCCTCAGTGGGCAGAGGTTCAGCTGTCAGTGGCACATCCCTAAAGCAGTTGTGTACAGGGCCCCCAGGAGACGTCCTCCCAGCCACGCACAGGCCACAGTGTATCACATCTTCTCAGGAAGTCATCTGGGTGTCTGTGGGTACAGAGGTGGCTCTGGGACAGCCCCTCTGCAACCTGCTGCCTGTAGAAGCACGGCCCCCAGGACATGGCCAGCAGGCTGAGCATGGCTGCTCCTCGTCCTCACCACCCGCAGCTAAGGGAGCCTGGACCTTGAGTCGAGGCTTAGCTTCAGTTTCCCCATCTTCTGTACTGCTTCAGATAGCAACAGGTGTCCTTCCTGGAAATAAGCCAGAAATGGGCGTGGTGGGAGCATCTGCGGGTTGGGGCACCTGGGGGAACAGAGACAGACCTCTGAGCTCCAGGAACAGCAGTGGAGTCAAGGTGACAAACTGAGCCCGTGAATAGGTTCCTGCTGTGGCGCCGGTGATGTGCTGCCGGCTCTGACCATGCCCTACACGAGGGCTGCATGTGGCCTACAGAGCTGAGCGCGTGACTGATGCTGTGCCCCCTGAGCCCTGTCTGTCACCGGGGTGACCACAGTCATGGAGGAATTGTCACTAGATCTGGCGGTCATGTCATCATGAAGTCGTCAAGCACAGTGCTGGGTCTGTTTTGACAGGTGCCTATGTCCTCAAAAATACTCCCTGTTCTTAAAAGGATACAGCTTTCTTTTCCAGAAAATGTGCAAGTATATATACGTTATATGTATATATAGATATGTATATATATTTTTCCCTAGCTAGAGGCATGACTCTTCCTTCTATTGCTTTAAGAGAATGTAGAAATCTCTCAGACAGCTTCCAAAAGCAGAAGGCACCAGTGGTACAGGTGTCTTGGTATTTGGCTTGACTAACAAGTGTACAGAATCCACTCTCCACTCGCCGGTGAGAAGTGTGGCCTCAGCAAGCAGGAGACACAGGAAGCCTCCTTACTGTGCACCAGGCAGAGAGGTTGCCGTCGGGTTTTCTGAGGGAGGCTTCCACATATGGTATATTTAGTGCATGAAATGTGGCAGTTGGATTCCTGTGTTTTTTTAAATTGTCATATAAACAAATAATTCCAAACATTTCTCCTTTGTGGATTTGTTTCTATTTTGCAAATTGTTTCAGGCATCAATAAACAGGATTACACAAATGTGCATACAACTTGAAGTTAGTTTAGCAAGTGCTTCTCACGTATTCATTTACTCAACAATGCTACTTTCAAGTCATGACAACATTCCACAGCTCCGCCTCATGACTAATACAGTGTTTCTCAAACACACTTTGCATCTTACACCGGAGAACACCACCAACCTCAGGGGTCCCCCCGCCCCAGCTGCCAGTGAAGGTCGAACTGAGAAACTGGCTTCCCCGTGGGCTGCGGCTCTTCCCCAGCAAGCGGACGGCCAGTGTCTCCGCCCGAGTCTGCGACACACAGGAGCCACCAGGCCATCACATCACGGAAGCTCATTGCAGGGAGCAGCAAACCAGGCGGAGCACAGCGATCGATAGGACGTCAAGAGCGGAGGGGCCACCGCACTCCTGTGTGGAGGGGCGCAGGAGGCTCTCGTCTTGGAAAGTCGTGTTCTGCCAAGTCAGAGACACCCAGGACCCTCTGATGCTAATGCAGGGAGACAGCCCAGTGCCTCGTTCCTCTGTGTGATCGTAAGAGAAGTGAGTGTTGTCAGTGGAGGAAGAGATTTCTGAACACACAGACGCTATCACCACAGCAAGCAGGAAACAATAGCCGTATTCACTTGATTTTCTTGAGCCAAAAAAGGCGAGTGACAACAACATATGCTCTAAATCTGACCCATGCAGTTTAGCTTAAAGGCAAAATAAGATAAAAGTCAGCGGTGCACACAGAGTTTAAGCAGGAACATACGTGCGCACACGCTTTCTCTCCCTGTCCATATGTTCCCCTGTGGTAGGAAAGACACCTTCCCCTCCGGGATCCACGCCCCCAGGAAGGGACAATGGCTGGAAGCAGGTGGTGAAAATCATGGCTGCGGTTTGCAAGTGGGGACACTTAGTGTGGACTTGAGGCGCTGCCACATCTTATTGGGGAGGTGGGCGGATTCTCTGTCTTTCTAATGTTGGTGCAAAGGTAGCCCCTCCAGGTGGTTGCATTCATGAGGACGCCTCGCATATCACTTCCTTCCTGCTCACCTTACTCCTCGTGGTCAGCTCTCTTCTCTATGCCCCTCCTCTGCCCAGAGCTCTGGACCTCAGCCAGAGAGAGTCTTACCCTGAGCAGCGAGCTCTCGAATCACTTCTGTTATGGGAGGAAAGTCAGGCAGCTTAGAACTGAAGCTGGCTGCACTCTGCCAGCGTCCTGGTGCCCTGGCCCGCCTGAAGTGGGCGTCCTCTCCCTTAGAGCCCCAGGACCGCCGTGGTTCTGTTGGGCTCTGAGCCCGAGGTGGAGTGGGCACTGGGTGCTGGGAACATAGCCCATTTGCTGGTGTCCTCAGCAGGGCACACCTGTCACTCTGGTCACACTCCGGTCCTGAAGCCGGTCTATCTCCAGCTGAGCTCCTACCCTGCCTACACGACCCAAGGGTGGGTCCCTGTGGCCTAAGCACAAGAAAGGAAGACACAGGACACAGAACTCTCTGTGAACCCCCTCTGCTCCCTGGCCTCACTCTTGGCTGACCATGGTGCCCAGGTCCCCCCAAAGCAGAGGGGTGATATTGGCATTGCCCCTCGCGGGGGTGAGGCTAGAGCTCCTCGTGCACTGACCCAGTAAGTGGCCTGGATGAGGAAGCAGACAAGTGACACGTGGGTTTCTGTGACTGCATCCAGCCTGTGGCGAGTTTCCCCAGGCATGGCCCCCACAGTCTGGGACAAGGACACCCCAACTGGCTGGTGAAGTGGATGGCAGCCTGCTCAGGCCAGGGATGGTGGGCTGGGGACAGGAGCAGGAAGGTGCTGTGCGCAGTGAGAGGCTGCAAAAGGGCCTGCCAGCGACAAGTGAGGGGCAGGCAGCGCCTCGAGCCAGTCCTGTCCTCTGTGGACCGGCACGGCCGCTGGGTGGGCGTCCTGCGCGTTTTGGGGTGCAGACCGCCCTCTGGCGTGACACTAGCAGGGTCCCGTAGCACTTTGTGAAGACCAAGGCCAAGGAGCTGAGGCTGCCGTGGGGCCTGGAAGTGACAGAGATGGTGACACTCGTTTTGGCTTTGTGTTGCTTAGTACTTTAGAGTTTTACTTTCACATCTGCTTTTCCACTGAGGTTCTGACCATAAGCCTGTGAAAGAGATACGTCAGGAGCTGTTCGGTCTGAGTGCTGGGTGTCTGGACCGCTGGGGCCTCACTGTGGCTGCTGTGGTGCCCTGCTCCTCTGCTGAGCCCAGGTCGGGCGGGTTTTCCATGAGTTCTTGCTGGGTGACTCCAGGGAACTGCTTCAGGTCACGCAGGAATGAGGGCAGGGCTGGGATTCCCTCCAGCTTGCCTTTCCTGACAACACCTGGGTCTCTGCGGGTCAGATGGCGCCGGTGGTTGCGCATGCGCAACAGGTGCCGTCTCCATCCGGCACCCAGTCAGGACGCCCCTCCGCAGGGGAAAGCTGGCCCCGGCCCTGCCCTCTTTGCTCACATGCCGCCATGCAGGCTTGCTGTTGCTATCTGGCCGGGCAGCCGCTTTCCTGCTCAGTCTTCCTGGTCCGCGCCAGGAGCCGGCAGCTGCCTGCCCCAGTCACAGGCTGCTCTGGTCTCCATTAGGGCGGCGTGCGTTTTCCGCGTCCCGCAGCTGCGGTGCCTTGGCTTCCACCGCCCAGCACGCCGGAGCCGCACAGCAGCAAGAGCATCAATTCACAGCTGCTGGACAGATACCAGATGTACGAGTGGAAGCAGACTGTCGTAGAACATGTTTGTCATTTCAGATAAAGATCACTGCTCAGTGCGGAAAGGAACAAGAGCGAGCTGCAGTTTTGACTGTCGTCGTTATAAGCGATGCTCAGGCAGCCCCTTCCGCCCTGGTTAGAAAGGATCCGAAACCTTTTCCCACAGCTTCTCCAGGGGCAGACTCCACCCGGTCCCCACATATCAGGCAACAGAAAAGACAAGCTGAGTGCCCCTCACTGAACTACTGGAGACCAGAAGGTTTCGGCTTTTGGATTTGGGGGATATTTTGGAATACAGGTATTTGCATATACATAATGAGCTGTTTTGTCTAAGCACAAGTTATTTATGTTTCTTATGTGCTAGCCTGAAGGCAATTTTATGTAATATTTTAAAATAATTTTGTGCTTGAAACAGTTTTGTGGCGAGGAATTGTGCTGGAGTGCTTGGGATGTCTGGCTTGGGAGTGTGCAACTTGTGACTCTAGGAGAAACCTCTGGGAAGAGAAAGCCGTGGTGGGCTAGACGAATGTGGTGGACGACCTGACACAAATGCTCCAACTTCCTGAGAAAGTGCTGCCAGCTGCCAGTCCCCAGCAGCGCATTGCCACCCTCCCGTGGGGTGAGGCCACAGCTCCACCCCCGGGCTGGGGAGCGCTGCTCCCGCCAAAGCTGTTCTCAGAATTGCACAGCACGAGCTGAAGGCTCCGGGAAATTCAGCAGCTAAGACGTAAATTTAACTGGCTGGTCTGCATGTTTCTAACCTATTTAACCACAGAAATATTACTTCTCCAGGCAACTAAGAATTAATATTTTGCAGCTTCATATTTGGAAAACCTGGGTTACTAGACACTATCTCCAGTCACCGAGGGGTCTTTAAACATTACTTTAAACGTTACTTTGTACCCAAATAAACATGGCTTAAGGAGAAGGGTAATTATACTCAAAATAGCGTCAGAGGGCTGCGAGGGGATGACCACGCCATCTTTCCCTCCTCAGCGCGGCCGCAGACATGGACGCCACTGAACAGAAGCGTGAGCAGGCCATCGCCAATTTCCTCTCCAAGGGAGAATGCATCTCTTGGGCACAGCCCAGGAGAATGACTTCAGCAGTCGCAGAGCCGCAGGCCCCGGGCACCTGGGTAGCAGGGGACAAGGTCGTGCGCTGTGACTCTCAAGTGTTTGCACTGTGGGCTTTGGGGGAGCAGAAGTGGGTGGCATTGTTTGGAGCCCGTGCCTGTTGCCCACTGCTCGCTCCCCTTCCTGTGGGCACGAGGGCGGGGGTGCCACTCAGCCTCACACTTGCTGGGGCTGCGCGGGTCTCTGCGGGTGCCGCTGGAGCACGGGACAGGCTGGTTGGGTGGCAGCTTGTCACAGGAGGCATGGAGACTGCTGCCTATCCTGCAAGTGGTGACTGAGGATGCTTCAGTTTTCAGCATCACACACTCAGGGAAAGGGCAGAAAGCAGCAGGTCAAATACAGCAACTGCGCAGCTGAGCACCCCACCTATGGGGCGGATGGCATCGCTCTCGAGTCTCCTTATGACAACACAGGAGAGGAGGAGACAGGCTCACTCTGGAAAGGGACAGACTGTGGTCAGCTCTATATACTCATAACCCAAACCCCTCTTGATTCTAAACCACACTGGTGGGCGCTTGCGCCACTCCCTTGCTGCCTAGGTACTGCAGGCACCACGAAGGCCTGTGTTGAGCTCAGCTCTCCAAAGCATTGCTCGAAGATGAGCTCTGAGGGAGACTGCATGACTTCTGCTTGCTCCCGCCCGCCTGGCTGGACGTCTGTGGGAATGTTGAGCATGGCTGCAGCTCCAGGGGTGCTGAGAGTCCTATCGTGGGCCACGTACGAGGGCTTGTCTCCAGCTTCCACTCCAAGGAAAGACCATGAGGCTGTCCACCCTCGTGGAGCAGGACTGAGGGGGGAAATCTGCTAAGCCTTTGTGTCTCGAAGTGGGTGTTGTGTTTTGTTTTGCTTTCACTCTGGAAGTGAGGATAAAAATCCCTACACTGGAAGAGCCAGGTGACGTGTCTGAGAGTGTGACGGTGTGCAGCAGAGCTCAGCGGCGCTGCTTTCCTGCTCCCAGGCAAGGTGCAGACCCCTGTGGACTCAGCGACCCTCGGCACTGAGGAAAGGCGCAACATAACTGACGGAACAGAAAAGTGTGTGACTCTGGCTTAGGCAGAAGCCTTGCTCTGGAGCAGGGAGCAGAGGATCAAGGTTAAGCGCACGAGCTTCTCTCCAAACACAGCAGTTGGCAGACACACTCTCCGACACCAACGTGGGCCCGGGCAGCAGGTCTGGAAACACTGCTGTAATTCTTCAGAGTTAGCCCAGCACAGAGCCTATGCATGTCTGTAGTGAAGTGAGCTTTAGGAGCTGAACTCTCAAAGCATGCACGTTTCTTCATAGCATGCTTGCTGGAAAGAAACTTTTTCAGTCCTTCCTTCCTTTCTGCTAATTGGTTTAAAGCCTGGAGTAGTCCAGTGGGTGGAGAACACACTTGAAATGTCTGTCACTAACTGGATGCTGTGTCCTGTCCTGCGGCTGCTCTTCCCAGACTCCAGGCTCCAAGTCCAGATAATGTGCATGACACGTCAGACGCCGTGCCCGAGCTGCTGTCAGCTGTGCACCCTCTGCGAGGTCTCCACTTCTGCTGGGGGATTTCTCAGTGGGCTTCGAGACTCAGATCTCTGTCCTTGACAGAGCTCTCTGAGAACCACGGGGCTGGAGTGCTGCTATTGGCGTCCTTCACACCAGGTACTATGCTGGGCTAGTCACCTGCTCTTCGTCCGTGTCTCCCATTAAAGGTGTTAATTCAACCACTAGGTTACGATTAAAGTATCCTGCAGCTATTGATTAAGTAAGCCAAGCGCTTTTCTAGGTCAGAGGACACGAGTCACTGAAGAGGACTTTGTCCCTGACCTCTGAAAGCTTCTGATAAGGGCTACGCAGGCCCTGTGGTGAAAACTAGACAGAGAAACTCTCCACTGGTGAGGAGGCAGGGGAGCGAACTGTGTGTGTGTGTGCATGTGTGGGTGTGTGTAACGAGGATGCTCAGTGAGAGCAGTGGCTTGGTGAGGTTGGAGCAGAGACTTCCAGGAACTAGAAAGACAGAAGACGGGTATCTGGAAGGAAGCTTTGAGTAGAAGAGCAGGTGCGAAGGGCCTGGGGCAAGTGCTGTCCTGTCCTGACGGCACAGCAGCAGGCTCGGAGGCTCACTGGGAAGGGTGAGAGCAGCGGGAGCTGGGCGAGGACGCAGCTCTGTGCACCTTCGCTCCTCTGCCTCCAGCTCTGCCCCTCTTCTCTGTCGAAGTGTAGATCTGTCAGGCCTGTGACACACTTCCCTGTGTCACACACGGTCGCCCTGCCCAAGTCAGACCTGACTGGCCCAGCTTCAGCAGGACCCTGCCTCCTCCGACCCTGGCCTGACTGTCTATGGCTGGTCAGGGGCACACGGGCAGACATGTGGCTCTTGTGAGGAGGTGTGTCAGGTTAGCACTCCATCCCGAGAAGCTTCCTGTGGCAGCTGTGGCTGCCTGGGCACTGTGTATGTGTGTGTGTGTGTGTGTGTGTGGCTTGGGAGGGGATGTGCCTAGCCTGTGCAGTGCAGCCCTGTGGACTCTCAGCTCGAGAGAAACCCACCTGGGTTTGGATTTGCTGCCTGCATACAGGGATAAGTAACAGTGTCTGTGAGTTCCAGTGCGGGTGTCTAAAATGGAGAACTGAACTTCTGTCCCGTTTCCCTGGCCTTGCCCCCGGCCCGAGCTGCCTCTGCTCAGGCCTTTTCTGCCTCTACCCTCAGCGCACAAAGGGCCTACGTGTCATTTGGAGACTTGTGATCCTAGAAACCTGGCGTAGTAGAGAAGTGGGAGCTGTTCTTCCTCTCTTTAGTTTATATAGAATTTTGAAGTTAGAAACTTAGTTCTCTGCTGTGTGAATTTCACGCCCCGTAAAAAGCACAAACAATCCCAACAGCTCAGAAACTTGATGTGAAGAGCGTTGAACCCGTCGTCCGCTGGGCTGAGGCTATGACCTTCAAGTGTTTAGGTGTGGTGTGT